>CAOKZL010002864.1:0-151468 GCA_948472985.1 Iguana delicatissima
CATCACAATCCTGATTTTGAAACCTGAGCAGGACTGTTGATGACAGAGTGACCTGGTGCTCCCTCCTTCATAGGGTTGCCTAAGTTGAAGTTGACCTTACGGCAACTAACAACAAACAGATGAAATCAACAGTGGCCATTTCCACACTACACTGTTACAGTGCTTTTATTCCACTTTGAACATCCTGTGGAATTCGGGAAATTTTGTAGTTTACTGAGGCAACTAAATGCTCCTCCCTAAACTGCAAGTCCCAGGATTCCACAGGATTTTGAAAGTGGAATAATAGCACTATACATCTAGTGCGGAAATGGCCAGTGTAGTGTGGAAATGGGAGGTAAGAGGTGGCTCAGACAGACAGACAGACACTTTATTTCGGTCATTGACCAATAAAACAATAATAAATACAGAATAAATACATAAAAACTAATAAAAGAAAAAAAATAGCAAAGATTAAACGGCTCGCATCAGCCAGTATTAACCGTTTGAGAATGTATTTTACACATAATATACAAAAACTTTGCTACTTTAGTATAACAGTTTGCTCCTGATTATCCAGCAGATGCGTAATGAAACCATCAGAATGTCCTGGGAATTGAGTTAGTAGAGGAGTAATCAGCTCTTGTCGAATGTCTCGATAAAACTGACAATATAGGAGTACATGAATTGTATTTTTACCGCCCCGGTATTGCAAGGGCAGAATCGCATCTCGTAAGGAATTTTCCCATATTTCCCTTCCAATATGCTGTGGGAAGAACATTAAAACGAGCCAATGTTAAGGCTCTCCTAAATTTGGGCACAGTGACATAGTACAAGTATGCGGCCGGTTTAGATCATCAATTGGTTATTAACAAGTGTATACTTAGTAAAGGTAGCAATTTCTATTTGACCTTCTATATCTAATATCCTTCGTTTTACAATAGCTTTTGCTTGGTCTAATCCTAATCCTAGGATATGATTGCTCGAAAGTCCACAAAGGCTCAACTTCTGAAGCACAGCTGTTCCCCATGAGGATTTATATTTATCAGCCAGAATTAACTGGGTCAGTCCATTCTGATTATTATGTAGCTTTAGCCAATAGGTAAAGATGTTCAACCAAATACTTGTTTCCAATTTACTAATTCCTGCCTCCCTTCGCAATACAGCATTTGGAACACATCAGCAACCTGAAATATGCTCCTCAGAAACTTTGTTTGAACTCTTTCTAAAGAGATATATTTACTATACATCCCCAGCTGAGCTCCATATAACAGTTGAGCTCGGGCTTTAGCTGTAAACAATTTGATTGCAGCTGGGATGAACTGTGCTCCTTTGCTGAAATGGTAATTTTGAATGGCTACAGCAGCTCTCTGAGCATTACTGGACACGTAATCTGAGTGAGCATTCCTACTTCCTGAAGCTTGGAAAACTATCCCCAAATATTTAAAGATCTTAACCTGCTCAACTAATTGCCCTCCTAGGACCCAACTTCTTTGCTTAGGGTGTTTTGAAAAAGTAAGGATCTTAGTCTTGGTGTAGTTTATTATTAATTCTTCTTCAGCACAGTACTGGATAAGTGATCTAAAGGCTCTCTTAAGGCCAACAGAGGTCAATGACAAGATTGCTGCATCATCAGCATATAGTAATAAATTGATATGCCTATGGGCTAATTTGGGGGATGGAAGGAAGAGTTACTCAGAAAAGGGAATAAAAGAGTTTATATAATAGTTAAATAAGTGGAGCCAGTACACATCCCTGTCTGACTCCTTTCTTTACTTGTACTTCCTTAGTGACATGTCCTTTATTGCCAAACCTGACTTTCAATCTGGTATTCTCATGAATTTTAATGAGCAACAGAAGTAAGCGCTTATCTATTGTGGAATTTTTAAGTTTAAGCCATAATCTGGATCTAGATATTGAGTCAAATGCTGACTTAAAGTCAATAAATGCTGCGTAGAGGGATTGACCAAATTGGTGAGTGTACTTTCTACGAGATGTTGCAGTACCATTGCATGATCTACTGTCGATCTACCTTCCCTAAAACCAGCTTGTTCATCCCTCGAAGTATTCTCAGTTTCCAACCAGTCTATTAATTTAACCTGTAGATGTTTAGCATATATTTTACTAATCTGACTTAACAAACTGATTGGCGATCCAGGATCATCCCTTTACCTTTCTTATAGATTGGGATTATTATAGCTAATCCCCAGTCTTAGGAATCATAGCTGTATGGTCAATTACATTGAAAAGTGAGGTTAACACTGGGATCCACCAGTCTAGGTCATTTTTTATTACCTCATAGGTGATGAGATCAGCCCCAGGTGCTTTCCCTGGTCTGAGTTGATTAATTAAGTTCTTAATTTCTACACAAGAAACTGGGGGCCAGTATGGAAGGGAAGAATATCCAGCTCCAATTCAATCATGGAGTTTTCCTTTTCAGCACACATGGATCTAAAATGGTCTTCCCAAATATGGGCTGGAATCTGGGATGATGGACTATAGATATTTCTTGGGAAAGATGGGCTCCGCTCTCCAAAAGAAAGTGGAGTTATTTGTACTAGCTGCTGCTATCAGACGCCCCCCAAGATACTCGCATGTTATCCTTTTTCTTCTGGCGGATCAACTGTTTGTACTGTTTTTTCAGTCTCATGAGTTCCGAAGTTGAACAAGAGTTGGTTTCCTCTTTATACAATTTGAAAAGCTGCTTTAAGGAATTCCAGGCTTCATGACACTCTTGGTCAAACCACTCATGACGTGTTCTTAGTTTTTGCCAGAAATACGTTGGGGAGCAGTAACAAAGACTGAATTAATTTGATTAAGTTGTTATAATTATCCAACACCTCATCATCTGACTTTGGGCTTACTATTGATGCATAAAGGCACTTAGCTGATTCCCTTCCCAGGAAATCTGTAAGTATTTCCGCTTGTTGGGGTGACCATTAGCGCGTATAGGAAAAAAGGTCATCAGACATCACTGTAATATGGCGTGTGGGTACATACATCCTATCAAAAGCCTTCATACACAACATAACAGGGAAATGATCACTCTCAGGATGACTGACAACTGAGAACTTAGACAGATAGGGTATTAAACTCATTGAGATGCCAACATAGTCTAAAAGGGAGGGCTTAAGGCCAGTCCAGTGAGTATACTCAGTGGGATAATCATCACTTGTGGACTCATTCAGAATCACCAAGTTCAGTTTGGAAAAAGTTTGCATTAAACACAATCCTCTATAATCACTACATGTGTCTTTAGACTGGCGGCACAAAGGGAGTATAATTATAGGGAGTAAATGTTGGCAATGAAATTTAGCAAAGAGTGAAACTGCATCTGCTCCAGTTCTTTCATTAAAGTCACCAGCCACTATGGTATGCGCTACAGGAAATGCTGCCAGTATGTTTTCCACATATATGTTCAATTTGTCCCATACATGTTTTATCTGTGCACGAACATACAAAGGTAGAATATACACACTGATCAGTACAAGTTGGATCTTGTTGAACTGAAGCAAAACTGCCAGTGTGTATTGATCTAATGAAGGTAATCTAGTTACTTGTACCTGTAATAAAGTAGATATCAATATACCTAACCCCCCACAAAGCCTCCCACGTCCTGTCCCCGGTACAGCATCCAGCATAATTGTCTTGTACCCTTCCATGAACAAATTTCCGCGGCCCATGTCTCCTGAAGAAAAATTATATGATATCTAGATATATAAGCCAAGAATGAAGGATCTCTCTTCTAGATTTCCATCCTGCAATATTTCCCGGTAATTAAAGCCAACGAGGCAGCATTGAATTATTCAGCTTCATCCATCATGGGGGTTAATGCAGGCAATTCTTGTTGGCTCATGGCTCCTGCGTTGCCTGTTCTTAAACTTGGTAGCTTGGAGCAGATGTCTGGGTATCATTTGGCTTATTAAGGGGTCACGTAGAAACTGTTGACCTACTGTCTCTATTTTTGGTGAAGCATCACTCTCATCTCCTATCACTGTGGTCACTGTGGTCAAATCAATTAGATCTCTAACTGGCTGGCTAGGTAAAAAAGAGTTGGAGGTCTTGTACTAGAGCTAGAGCACCTTCTTCTTTTTTTCCTCTTTATTGGATTTGGATTTATTGGATTTGAGGATTGGGGATGATTTTAGTGGCCTGCCAAAGGACAGCTGGAAGGTAATAGGTAGTTAATAGACACTGCAGCAGAAGACACTGACTGTAGCACAATTTTAACTGCCTCTATTTACACAATAAGGTTTGTTGTTCTTCAGTAGAAGTACCAAACATCTTAATAAGGTCTTCCTCATCCTCCATGGGGTCATCTGTTATTTGCATTTTCCTAATGATTAAATCATTTGTGTTATTTCTCCGGTGTAAACCTTCACTTTTGGGCTTTGGACTGTTGGGGTAGTATGTTTGTCGAGGATTGCTTACTAGGCTCATAACCTTCGGTGATTATATCATCCTCCTGTACATATTTAGATCTCTTCCCGTCGCTTAACAGCGGTTGTACATTATTATTATGGAAAACACGAGTGGGTATAATTGAGAATCTCCTCAGCAATTCCCTTCTTTCCAAAATCAGTGTAGGGAGAGCAAAATGCCTACATGTCAATATTATTCTTTAAAGCCATGCCACCTGGGGAGCCAGGAGATTCCTGTTATCTCACTAAAATATATCCTTCGTTGGAGGAGTTGAGAGTGAGTATAGTACTACTCGTTTATTGTACCATTTCCCCTCATTAAAAGGGTTGATTGCAACCTGGAGTAAAATCCTATGCCGCTGTAATGTTAATTATCCCCGTTGTTTTCCTTGTAAGTGATATCTTGTACCACATGTGTGGGCTGGAGATATTCAGCAACATCAGAAGTTGGCTGCACAGAGGATTTTATTCATGTTTTCCCATTATGTCCTTAAGTTCATCTATTTTTCGATTGATATCTATAGCTTCAAAAATTGCAATAACCGTTTTGGCTGTTAAAAGGCAATTCTTGGCCACCAGGTCCAAGTCTACATTTGACTTACTTGTGGTTTTTAAGGTATTTTCCCCTTTAGTCTCTGTAAAACCTTCTTCATCAGAATAAGAAAAATCATCTGCTTCCCATTCTGACGAGGAATAGGATTTATCCACAAGGTTTGTATGTGTAGGGGAGGAGTATGGAAAGGAAGGGGCTTGTTTTTTAGATCTTTTACCTGAAAAAACTCCTCTAGCCTTTGTTGTCTAAGAGTAGCTGCTGCCTCTACAATTTCATTAGGCTCAAAACTCCCTCTCTGTAACTTTTCAGCCTCATTCCCTGTTTTAGTCAACTTCTTTTTTCCTTTTGGCTCTTTCTCTTCCTCTTAGCCTTTTCCCATTCCTGCCTTGTTGCAGTCGTTATTTATAGTTATTTAAAATTATCCAAGGCTTAACTCCAAGCTATTTATTGCCAATTAAGCTTGAATACACTAAAGCTTAGCCAGGAAATTCCTTACTACTGATAAGCCCTTTTAAAAGATAATTAAAATAAAATAAAGGAATTAAGACTCACTGAAACACTGGGACGCTGCCAGCGGTCATATTCCACGCCACCCTGGCACAGTTATGTTGTTATAGTATGCCTTTGAGTTTGTTTCTGACTTCTAAAACCCTAAGGTAAACCTGTCATGGGTGGGGTTTGAGGTGGCTCAATAGACGGGACTCAGGAAAGAGATGAGGAAAGGGTAACTGTCAGGCCTGTAAATCTTTGCTTATTTCATGCTTGCACAAAACAGTGGAGAATTCCATGTGTTTTCTCTCTGTTGAGTGAAATGAAAAGAGTTTTTACACATTTTGTAACTTATTTTGTTTTGTTTTGGGAACTTTTTGTGAAAATTTCCCTTTGTACATTGGGTTCCTTGAAAAAAAACCTTTATACAAAGACTCATTCTTGCTGTTTTTCTGTGGGAAAACCATGGATTTTTTTCTCCTCTGCAAATGAAATTTCTGCAAAATGTCCCACAATATGGAGTGCTTTTGTTGTGTATTCTTGTACAGTAGGGTGTTGGACTAGATGTTTCTTGTGGTCCTCCTGACTCTAAGATTCTACTATTCTATATGAAAACACTCATAGGAATTAACCATTTTTTCAACACCCCTTTCTTCTTGAATATAAGAAAAATCAGGAATTATCTTTACATCTCAACTGCCAGGGCTGCAGGTTCTTCATATTCTTAACATTATGATGTAGTTGCTGAGTCATCTGTCTGATTACAGACAGTTGTATAATTTATTATTTTAAAATATATTTGTGACCTATTGTATTACTGTAAATCGAATTAAGTTACATCAAATCCCAGGGAAGAACCCAGTAATTATATCATATCCACAAGCTGCTTAACTGCTCATTATGACTATTGTTAAGATGATGTTTTGTCACAATACAAACACAGAGACAAACAAACAAGCCAAGGTTGTAAGCTTGCCTAACCTTAGCTGGAAGGACGCACTGCAGGACAGAAGCAGTACATTGAGAGCCCTGCTCCTGGTGGTCTCGAGGTTGATTTTGGACCCCTAAGGAGCCATGTATTCTGCTAAGTTACTTTGTACTGTGGCACTAGATCTTCTGAGACAGACAAGGGCAGTCCCAGTGGGTGTCAAGGCCAGGCATTTGCCACAGCCTAGGACTGGAAGGGGAACCATTACATTCACAGTCCACCATTGCCATTTTGCACAAAGCATCCAATAAGATCTGACGCAGTTTAAGGGAGTCCTCAGTTTGTACATCCTGCCCCATCAGAATGAAGAAGAGATGTGCTGAGGGTGCTAGCTGTGATAATGGGCTCCCCACAGTGAAGAGAGGTAGATCTCTCTTGAGGTAAACAAGGGGTTAATGAGGTGTGGGTTTAGGTTACATTTGATTGGGGGTCAGCATCACAGAAGACGTCACAGGAGTCAATTGCCCAATCACCAAGACCAGATACGATGCGAAGCTTCGAAATGCTTTGATGAAGAAGTTTTAAAAAGGCCTTTGGGACCACAAGGCTGAGAGAGGGAGAGAAAGAAACATCGACCAGGGTAGACATACTGCTGCTTGCAGGTTGGGAAAGCTAGGCTTAGCCTCCCAGCTTCCCTTCCCGACACCATCTCAGCATCTGGATCAAAATGTGAGTAGATAGGGATGTTCCTAGCTAGTTGCGTTAAGGTCTTCTGTTTCTTTTAAATCTCTGTCTGAATGATGTAAGTTTATCTGTAACTTGTAGCTTCCAAGTGAGCCTGAAGGAAGGAGCCTTCATGTATGGTAATACCTTTTGTTATTACAGTGCCTGTTTTTAGAATAAAACGCTTTCCTTAAAGAACGTATGTTCAAACTCTTTCTTTACAGGCTTTTGCCGGTCACACTCACAGATAGAATTCCTCTCCCAGAGAGGGTGGGGGGGAAGGGGCTCTAGGTTTAGAAAGTCTTTTCCCCAGTGGCATCCTACTGTGTCACAGGAATGGGGTTTTAATTCAGTAGGTGGGGGCAGCAATTTGATCCAAGGAAAAGGTGGAAGAGTCCCCCCTTTCCATAATAACATCCCTGAGGAGCCCACTCCCAAATCCTGAAGCCAACATGAGGTTCAGAAAACCTTTTGTCAGGTAGAGCTGGTTGATGAAAACTTTTAACACAAAACATTCCATATTAAAAGTCTTCAAAGTGCTAAAGAACCTTTTGCTGATTTTATAGTTGGGAAAACTCCTTGATCCCATCACTTTAACAACAGTTCAGCCTCCTCCTGGAATGCTGGAAATTATCACCACTTGTGAATGATAGGATGTCAACTAATCCATCTGAGTTTGTTTTTTTGTTTTGTTTTGTTTTGTTTTTTGCCTTTGCCTGATCTGTTGACTGCATGAGGAGAGCATAGGGCTCACTGAAATAAACATTTTAACGGGAGGCAGGTAGCACAGTCTACAATTGTACACAATCCTATCACAGTCTAACCACCACCCTTTTGTGTACAGTTAGAGCTTGGAGATGTGCAGTTTCCAGGCACATCTGAGTCTCAACATCTATCTGCTCAGAAAAGCACTTCACGCACATTTCCCATGTCAGGCAACTGTATTATTTTCCCCTGGCATTTCCTGCAAAGTATCACCAGCTATTCACTCCGGATCAACCGTGACATCCTGGTTTATTACTCAAATTAAGAAGCCTGGATGTGATTGATTGTTCCAGGAAAGAGACTGGCAGGGGAGAGCTTAGTTCTGACTCGGGAGGGAAAGGAAGCTCAGCACAATCAATTTGCAGCATTAGATTTTTGCAGGGCCCACTAATAAGAAAGCAAAGTTGACCCAGCTGGTAGCCAGCAATCTGCTGCCAACCCTCTCTCACATATGGTGACCCTTAGCTGCAGAGGGAGAACAGAGCCAGAAGCATAAAGAAACAGGGAAGGCCCTCTCCAGGCTCCAGTCGTTGCACAAGATGATATCGGCCACATGGAAGTTGTAAGCAGGGGTGGGGGTGGAGGGTAAAACCTGTTGCCCTCCAGGAGTTGTTGGACTAAAACTCCCATTAGAATTTGAAGGATCATATTCTCCCCTACAAACCTGCTCATGTTTTGAGAACTTCTGAGGAGGCCCTTCTTTCTGTCCCACCATCTTCTCAGTTATATCTGATGGGAACATGGGAGAGAGTCGTCTCAGTGGCTGCTCCTAGACTGTGGAACTCCCTTCACAGTGGTACCCTCCTTGCTGTCTGTCTGTAGGGAGGGACAAAGGCTGGATGGTCATCTGTTGGAAATGTGCTGATTGTGATTCCTGCACAGCAGAGGGTTGGACTGCATGGACCTCATGGTCTCTTCCAGCTCTAAGATTCTAAAGGCTGTTTGTTTCTGCAGGCCTTGGAAAGGGGAAAGGGCCCTGCATATTCTCCTACATTGTCTATTTGCTTTCTTCCTTTCAATAGTTGATGTTTATATTTTTGACAGTTTAATTACATTTTTAACTTTTGTACAATGTGAATTTTTACTTATGTTTTTAAACTGCTGAAATCCTTTTTGTCAGCTGCCCCTAGACTGTGGAATGACCTGCCGGAAGAGATCTGATGGTAAAATACGTTGTCCAAATTCAAAAAAAGTACCAAAGACCTATCTCTTCCAGCAGGCCTACCCAGTCTTTTTCCAATTGTACTTTTACTTGTACTTCTCCTTTTAATTGTACTTTTAATTATGATTTTAACTATGGCATATTTGTATTTTAAATGTCTTGTATTTTAATTGTATCTGTGCTGTACCCAACCTTGAGCCTGGGGGAGAGGCAAGTAACAAATAAAATTTATTGCTGTTATTGTTGTTATTCTTGTGCACCAAAACAGGAAAATAATGGGATATTCTTCTTCTTCTTCTTCTTTGTCTTCATCATCATCATCATCATCACCAGTTCTGACCACCGGCAATGTTGGCTGAAGCTGAGCTTTCCACTTCAACAATGACTGGAGAGGTTCTACACCCTTCTTGTAAGCTAAGCGTCCTCCTCCTCCTCCTCCTCCTGTTCAAGCCTACTGGGAAAGTGGGAGAGGGTGGAGGAGCTCTAAAGCAGCAGTGGTCCAGTCTTTTAATTGCTCTACAGCATCTAGCTCTGTTAGCAGACCACAGGCTCAACATGAGTCAACAATGATGTGGCAGCCAAAGGGGATCCCCCCCTTGCCATCGCACAGTGTGTGCAATGCGTGTTGTGCCAAGTACCCTTCAGGGAGCTGGCAGTGGACTTCGTCTACTCCAAGTGGCTGCTGCTTGGTGCAGACTGAACCAAATCTCTCAATGGTCTGGCCATCAGGATCACACTAGATTTTGCCCCACAAAATTACAACTCTTGCAAAATTTTGGAGGAAAGTTGGGCAGGCTTATATATAGGCCTGCCAGTTCTCCAATCAGACATTGCTGTCTGAACCACTGTGCAAGCAGTTCATATTGCTTCAGGTTGGTTTTTCTTGCCCTACCACCATGCAGCCTGCCCAGGGCCTTCAAAGTTTCCTGTAAGTATTTCTTTCTTCTTCACTCTTTCCTTCTTATTCTAAGACAGAACAGCTCAGGAGGGGCGCCACTGGGAAGAGTTTGCCCAGTACAGTCCCTACCAGATTACTTGCCCAGTGTTTGAATGTACCAGGACTTTTGTTTTTGCACACTTCAGGGCAGCCCCTCACTCAATCCCAGTTCAGGGTCATCCTTAGATACAGTCTATCCCCTGCCCTATCAGTTCTCTACTCATTCCTGCAGCATAGGGGCAACCATGGCGGCAGCTGCTCATGCAGCTGCTACCCACCAAAGCAATTTGTAGGGTTGGGAGATCCAGAGCTTTTAGATCCTAGGTGATTGCTCAGACCAGACAGCAGCTGGTCTTTCTCCTGGAGCAAGCTGAGCAGCCCCCCACTCCACCCTTTAAGAGTATTTGTCTCTTAAGCAGGTCTCCCAGTTTCTGTATGGATTGCGGGACATAGTCTTGTTTTCTGGGCCAAGAAACATGAAGTCTACATTGCTAAAGGCCTTGGATTATGCCAGTTAGCAACCATCAGTTGGTGAGGCATGCTGTGGGGAATCCCGATTCCTAGGATCATTGAGCTCACTCCAACCAAATCTCCACCTGATGTCAACCTGCTTCATCTTGGTAAGAATGACTTGGTAAAGACACGCAGACTCCACAATGTCACCACGGTGATGGCGGACTTCCATGTCCTACAGCACTTACTCCCTAGTGTTTGCATCCTATGGTCAAAGATGTTAACAAGAAGGGTTTGGCAGGGCGCTCGTTCAACTCTGATGATCATTGCAGCATCATAACATGCTAATCGGGACTGGACTCTCTTGCCCACTAGCTACAAGGCTACATTCTGAGTATGGGGGGCTGGGAAGGAGTGCCAAACTAGGCTGGCCCACTTCTGTGGCAGATAGTGAAGGGAAGAAGGAACATCAGGCATGAGCATAGAGGGGCAGGGGGTATCCAGGTGGGTAAAATTGAAAAAAAGAGGGGGAGCTACAATCTGGGTGGATGCAGGTGTAGCACATCACCTGACCAGTGAGGAATGAACCCCCACCACACTATAACGGATTTAACCCAACTTTAGATAATGCGGCTTGGCCTGTCAGAAGTCTAACTTGTCAGAGGGATGGTGGATGATGGGAGCTACACAAAAACTTCGGTAGCACTTCCCTCCAGCACTGAGCTCTGCCAAAACAGCTTACCAGAGTCAAGTGTTTGAAAAATCACCATATAGCAGAGTTTACTCACACAGCTTAGAAGTGTCCCAGCAGAATATAAACATTAGTAGCAAAGCCCTGAAGCCAGGAAAAAATACTCCCACGCAATGTTATCTTCCAACAAGAGGCCTTTACTCTTGAGTTACAATACATACATTACATACAAGGCTCTAACGGAGTTTCAGCATTCAACAGCATGTGAAGATAGCCTCCAGCCGCCCCTTCAGACAACAAGAGGGCACGGTTGGCTAGAACACACCCCCTTATATACAGACATTTCTGATGTAACTCTAGCAAACCTTGCTAGATGTATGATGCAACCTTCCTGCCCTGGTTACACAACCCAATGACTCATGCAGGTATTACATGGGATTGCATCCTCCACTGTCTTTCCCAGGTGCAAACCTTAATGTACATTATGTATATTTTATTTGGACTTAGGTTCTGTCCAACCTTTCCTCCCATAACTGACATCCTTGGCTAAAGCCCTGCCTGGGCATTTTCTACTTCTTGTAACCATTGGGCCCTGTGTCCCCTCTAACTTACTGGGATATACTTGATTTATGTGTTTACTCACTTATTAATACACTTATGAATGTATGCAGATTTAGTTAATTACCATACAAAGTATTTGCATTAACGTTGCAGCCAACATTTAATCCAAATGTGTTCAGAGATCAGCACGCAATATGATCAAATGTCTGGAAACCAAGCCTTATGAGGAGTAACTTAAGGAGCTGGCTATGTTTAACTTGGAGGAGAGAAGACTGAGAGGTAACGGAGTGGCCATCTTTAAATATCTGAAAGGTATGGCATGTCGAAGATGGAGCAGAGTTGTTTACTGCTGCTGCAGAGATGAGAACACAAACCAATCGATTCAAATGAAAAGAGATTCCACCTGAACATTAGAAAGAACTTCTTTACTGTAAGAGCTGTTTGACAGACTGCCTTGGAGAGGTTGGATGACCATCTATCATGAATGGTTTAGTTGGGTATTCCTGCATGACAGAAGGTTACACTAGATGGCTCTCATGGCCCCTTCCAACTCTAAGAGTCTGTTGTTCTCTGCTCTTTGTTTGAAATAAGGAAAAGCATAGGAGAAACTGTCAACAGAACTTTGACACTCCCAATGAAAGCAGACCCACTGAATCAATGAGATTGACAGAAGATCTGACTCACTATACAACTACTGATTCCTATGTTTACTTTAGTGGGGCCTAAAGGTTAGCATCTCCAGAGACCAGCAAGAGACATGCCAAGATGCAGAAAGAGCCTGGCATGGCAATGGTTAGCTGTTTGCATGGGAAGACTGGGGCCATTTTTGCATGGGCTAATAGAAACGGTGCAGAGCGTCCTCCAGGGAGGACATCTGCACCTGGGAGCAGACTGGATTGGACCTACTTAACGTAGGTGCACACCTCAGCTCACTCCGGAACGACCCCCAGTGGTTGTCAAGCATGCTTTCGAAAGACCGCTTAAAACAGGTCTTTCAAAAGCACAGAGCGCACCATTCTGTGCCCGCTCTCCGATGCGGATTTGCAGGCTCGCACCAGTGCAAGCCTGCGATCTGCTAGGGGCGGGTTTTAGGCTGGTGAGCTTCAGTGGCTGGTCGAGACCCTCGCCCAACCAGAAGCCGCCATTTTCGTCCCTGGAGCAGTGCGGAGCAATGAGCACACACCGCCCCAGAGCAGCATGGACTGGACCGGGGAGCCAAGAAGTCCAGTAAGTAGCAGCACGGGGCAATTCCCTCGCCCCGTGAGGAAATGGCCTGGGTTGAAAGTCGGGAGGGAAAGACGGAGGTCAAATTTCAGCTCAGGTTTAAGGATGTTTGAGCATGTTATGAAACACGCTGGAACCAATGAGAAGCACAGTTAGAACAGAAAAAGTAGAATTCTTAGCATTTTCTTGTTGGTCCTCTTGCAGAGAGAAGGAATGGCTTGTGCTGCAAACTCTAGGAATAGGTAGCTTCAGAGGGAGAGAAACTTGCCAGCTTGTGCAGCATTCTGTCTAGAATTACAAGTCCCAGAGTGCTTTCCTTGATATTAGCACTTTCTGTGTGCAGCCAGGGTGCCAGCAGAACCCCACAGCAACCAGGAGGAATAACCACCATGAAAACTCAGGGAGTCAGAGTTGTTGACAGGATTTACAAGCCATAGAAACTATGGAAGGCTATGAGTTAAGCCTCTAGTCCTCAGAACACACAGAAAAACTGATTAGTGATGCCTAGGACAAGTAGAGCCAGTCACAAAGGGCATTTACCACATACATATCATTACAATGCATAAATTAGGGGTAGTCAAATATTTCATTTAAGTCTGCATTTCTGAGTGAAGTGAACTGATTTGCATTTCCTTGACCAATGTTTAGATTGGAACTTCTACAGCGAGAGCCCTCCCAATTTCATGCCTGAATATTTCTAAATGCCACACACAAACATACAGAGATGTGAAAAAATCTTCCCACTGTTGAGATTCTAGTTGAGAACCGCAGTACTGGCCTTGCGAAACAACACCTTGAAGATTCTTCAAGTACCTTGAGAAGTCCCTCTCCCAGCACAAGACTGAGACATAAGTTGGGTTCTTTGCTGGAAAATATTCTTGCATAAAATCCTGTCTTTTTGTGAAACACTTGCAAGAGAGCACAATTCTCTTCCAAAAAACGCCTGTCGTCTTGCGACGAGTAGCATTAAGAATTTCACTCCCAAATTCATGCCAAAAGTTTACTACAGAGGATTTTCAGCTTTGACCTATTTAGCATTGTTAAGGCCATGACTACTAAATGTTTTGCTTCTTGAGTTCTGTCTTACACCAGGTCTAATTTGGCAGGGATCAAATTTCTGCAGTACATGCAGTCAGAGCCAAAAGTGAGTGTGCCCATAGCCAAGGTGGAGATGGTGTGCAAAGTGTCGTAAGATTGCAAACTTGGCTAGTGTTTGTCTGAAGCTAAGTCACATGTGACTTCCACACACACCCAATTCTGACCAAGCAGAAATTCTGAAGGTATTTCCAAGCCCTGAAGGGGGATTGTGACTATTGGTTTGCATTTCTGTCCCACCATTCCATTAAAGAAATAGCCTTCAAGGCAAACAACCTAACTAAAAATGAATTGAATAATACATTCCTTAAAATTACCATTACAAAATAAACAACAGATCCATTAAAGACAGCAATCAATACACATCACAATGATTTTAAAGGGCCAGTCTGAAAAAGGGTCTTCCTATCCTTCCTAAAAGCAGCACAAACAAGAACTCTGAGGGGAAATAACTCCAGAATCTAGGACCAATATGGGAGAATGCTACAGCTGATCATATTCTGAGAGGGCTTCTCCTGAATTTCTTTACCTCTGGACATGATCATAAGAGGTTTACAAATCAATGGAGCTACCTTGTCAGAAAGGAGACATAAGTCATTTCTGTACTATACTGTCATAGTGCTATTATTCCCCTTTCAACAGCCTATGGAATCCTGGGATTTGCACTTTAGGGAGGGGCATTCAGAATTCTCAGCCTGGGAGTGCTTTGGCCTCAGGAAACTACAAACCCCAGAATTCCACAGGACATTGAAAGTGGAATAACAGCGCTATAACAATGTAGTATGGAAATAGCCATAGGAGTTCATTCTCTCTGCCTGAGGATGAATCTTTGCCCCTGCCATTCCTCAAGAGGACTCATCCCGAGCACTGCCTGCCATGCATTTGGCCACTCCTCCCCGCCACCACTACCATGCCCTTTCAAGAGTAGCAGGACATGCCCACCTCTGTTGAAACCAGAACCTTCCAAATCCCTTTTCTTTTTGAGCAGGGGGGCCTGAGACACCCATCTTCTGTTGTCTATTGTGTGCTTTCAAAACATTTTCACCTTACAGTGATGCTAAGCTGAACTTAACATGGCGTTGCCTTGGAAGATTTGTTCAGAAGGAGTTTGCCATTGCCTTCCTCTGAGGCTGAGAGAGTGTGACTTGCAGAAGGTCACCCAGTGAGTTTCTGTGGCTTTGCAGGGATTCAGACTCCGTTCTTCCAGAGTCTTGGTCAACGCTCAAACCACTACACCACCTTGGCTCCAACAATGCTGTCTTCTTCAACTAGCAAACAGCTCCAACAATTGTGGAAGCAAGCTTCCCAGCTTTCAGCATCTTGAGCTTGCTTTTTATATCCAGCTGTCCTGACCTTGCAACTAGACCTTGCAGTGAACTGTCCCTGGTCCTGATCCCCTGCAATCCCAGCTTGGGCAGTCAGCCTGGTGGGCCAGTACAGCCCTTAAACTAGGTACCAGCCCAGCTGTCTCCTGGCCACCACTTTATGCAAACCTAACCAGGCCAGCAGCTGCTTCTCCTCTTTAAAGCTGCAAGCAGACAGATCGAGATAGTTCCAAAAAGCACAGTAGCAGCTGCTTCCAGGACACTCATAAGAGACACACGCGGAAAGAAAAACAGCCATGGTGGGAGGAATCTAACAGGAATAATATCTGTGTTGTTGTTTTTTAAACTTCCTCTTAGTTGCCCAGTTTAAAAGACCAAGTCCTACTAGGAGGAGAAGTAGAAGAAGGCAGGTCTGTTTAGCCTTCATAAGGGGCAGTTAAGAGGCAATATGAAGAGCTAATATGTTTTATGCTACTGATTCTGGTTTCAGCGAGGGAACCAACAGATCCATGTTACAAGAAAGGAAACTTCTGATATGCATTAGGATGAATTTCCTGTTGGCCCAAACTGTTTGACAGTGAAACAGGCTAACTTGGATAGCAATGGACTTCATTAGAGGTTTAAACCAGAGTCCACCTAGCAAGGCTGCTGAAGCCATGAATTTTTCAGAGACCAACAGAGGAGAAAATGACCAGTGGTTTCCACATCCCGTCCATAACTGTCTGGTAGATGCCTTTTTGTAAGCTATGCTCTCTTAAACACAAAATTTTGTACATGTTTTGAGACTGCATCCTAAAATTAAGAAAGGTTTTAAAACCAAAGGATAACTTCATATGGGTTGGTATATTTGTTTGAGAAGTAGGAATTTAGTTGTTGGTTTTTTTCATATTAAAATGTGAACCAATGTTGCCACTTTTTCTATCAATCTTGTCATAGAATCATAGAATCATAGCATTGGAAAAGACCTCGGGGGCCATCCAGTTCAACCCCCTGCCATGCAGGAACTCACATCAGAGCACTCTTGACAGTGGCCATCCAGCCTCTGCTTAAAAACTTCCAAAGAAGGAGACGCCACTACACTCCATGGAGGCAGCAGATTCCACTGCCAGACAGCTCTGACCATCAGGAAGTTCTTCATGAGGTTCAGGTGGAATCTCCTTTCCTGTAGCTTGAATCCATTGCTCCTTGTCCTAGTCTCTGAAGCAGCGGAAAACAAGCCTGCTCCTTCCTCGACATGACATCCATTCAAATATTTAAACATGGCTAACATGTCCCCTCTTAACCTTCTCTTCTCCAGGCCAAGCATCCCCAGCTCTCTGAGACACTCTTCATAGGGCACGGCTTCCAGACCCTTCACTATTTTGTTCGCCCTTCTCTGGACACGCTCCAGCTTGTCATATTCTTTTTGAAATGAGGTGCTCAGAACCGGACACAGTATTCCAAATGAGGTCTAACCAAAGCAGGATAGAGTGGCACCATTACCTCCCTTGATCTAGACACCATACTCCTATTGATGCAACCAAGAATTGCATCGGCTTTCTTGGCTGCTGCATCACACTGGTGACTCATGTTCAGCTTGAGATCTATCAAGACCCCTTTCACACGTACTGTTATCCAACCACGTGTCCCCCAACCTATATTTGTGCATTCCATTTTTTCTGCCTAAGTGCAGGGCCTACATTTTGCACCTGCTCCTTCACTAGAATTCTGCCCAAAACTACCACTTTCACTAGAATGCCACTAGGGATTTTTTCATTTTCCAATGACGTCGATTTACCAGAGCTGGTTCCAGGAAAGAAGAGTAAGCCCTCCTTCATCCAGCACTTAATTAACTGATGGAATTAATTGTCACAAGGTGTGCCGCTAGCCACAAGCTTACGTGACCGCTGTAAAGGATTACACAAATGCATGGAGGATAAGCCTATTGGTGTCTCTTATCACAAACAGCTTTGTAAGAAAAAAATATATTCAGGGTAGCTTCTTTGGAAGCAAATTTGCCAACCTAGACACTCACTTTGATGGAAATGTTCAAGCTCCACAAAACTGAGGAACTATTCTGCTGCTTTGAGAAAGTAGGCAAATTTATATGAAATCTTTAGATGTGGATGAGCACACCATAGATTTTAGGTGAGATGCCCAAGGTGTGAGTATGTTTGTGCTTGCATACATGTCCAGTCAGGAAATGTTGCTATGAAGGTGTGAAGTAGTTTCTCAAAATATTTTTCAATATACGGCAGAGTAGGCATATTTTAACAAACTAAACTAAACTAAAATAAATGATTAGCAATTTTTACAAAGAATAAAAAGAAAAAGAGGGGAAAGCACATTCCCATCACCTCCTTTAAAAGCAAAGTTTAAGCTCCACTTCTCTCCAAATACACATATAAATTTATTTTCTTTGGACCCATTCTGGGAGAAAAGGCGGCATACACATATAATAAATAAATAAATAAATAAACACAAAAATAAATAAATACTTGGTAATTTGCCCTCCATTTGCAAATTTTAGGGATTATTTCTATTCAGCAAGATGCTGAAAAGGCTTCACCAAATGGATTTTCCCATCTAATTTAATTCACCAGTCACCCTGCACTCTGGCAACTAGATAAGAACAGCTTCCTCTTGAATCACGCATGTCAGGGAGGGATCTTTTCTCCAGTTCTCATGCACAAAATAGATGTGATGATAGTAATGAACTCGGTGAGTAGATGGCTTCCTGCTACTGTGAGACGAGAACATTGGACCCTCCCTCCCAACTTGCTTGCAACCACACGACCACTGTGGGGAGAAATCATAGAATCATATATTTGGGAGGGACCTCAATGGTCATCTAGCCCAACCTTCCCCCCTCTTGCCATGTAGGAACATAAAATTAAAATTCTTCCAAAAATGGCCATCCAAACTCTTTTTAAAAACCTCCAAAGGAAAGCCTACAACACCCTGAGGAAATCCATTCTACTGTCACAGTTCTAACAACCAGAAATCCTTCCTCATATCCCAGTGGACTCTCTTTTCGCATAGAATCATAAAGCTGGAAGAGACCACAACGGCCATTGGGTCCAACCCCCTGCCATCTGGGAACACACACCCAAAGCACCCCCAGCAAATGGCCATTCAGCTTCTGTTAAAAAACCTCCAAAGAAGGTGACTCCACCACACTCTGAGCCAGCATATTCCACTGTCAAATGGCTCTTATCATCTTCCTGATGTTTAGATGGAATCTCTTCTCCTGTTGTTTCAATCCATTGCTCCATTCCTAGTCTTTGGAGGAGCAGAAAACAAGCTTGCTTCATTTTCAACATAACATCCCTTCAAATATTTCATAGAATCATAGAATCATAGAAATGTAGAGTTGGAGGAGACCCAGGGGCCATCCAGTCCAACCCCCTGTCATGCAGGAACACCCTCAAAGCACTCCCAACAGATGGCCATCCAGCCTCTGCTTAAAAAACTCCAAGGAAGGAGACTCCACCACACTCCGCGGCAGCATCTTCCACTGCCAGACAGCCCTGACTGTCAGGAAGTTCTTCCTGAGGTTCAGGTGGAATCTCCTTTCCTGCAGCTTCAATCCATTGCTCCTTGTCCTGGTCTCTGGAGAAGCAGAAAACAAGCCCGCTCCCTCCTCTACATGGCATCCCTTCAAATATTTAAACATGGCTATCATGTCCCCTCTTAACCTTCTCTTCTGCAGACTAAACACACCCAGTTCTCTAAGTCTATCCTCATAGGGCTTCATGGCTTCCGGGTCCCTCACCATTTTGGTCGCCCTCCTCTGGACTTGCTCCAGCTTGACCAGGTCCTTCTTGAATTGGGGTGCCCAGAACTGGACACAGTATTCAAGATGAAGTCTAACCAAAGCAGAGTAGAGTGGTACCAGTACATCCCTCGATCTAGACACCATACTCCTATTGATGCAGCCGAGAATTGCATTGGCTTTCTTGGCTGCCGCATCACACTTCTGACTCATGTTCAGCTTGTGGTCTATTAAGACTCCTAAATCCCTTTCACACGTACTGCTATCCAGCCACGTGTCCCCCATCCTATATTTCTGTATTCTGTTTTTTCTACCTAAGTGTAGGACCTTATACTTCTCTCTGTTGAATTTCATTTTGTTAGCCTTGGCTATTTAAACATGGCTATCATGTTACCTCTTAACCTTCTTTTCTTCAGGCTAAATATTCCCAGCTCCCTAAGCCACTCCCCCTAGGGAATAGTTTCCAGACCCTTCATCATTTTGGTCGTCCTCCTCTGGACGACCAGTCACTTGCACCCATTGGGTTGTGTTCTGGTCTCTGGAGCAGCAGAAATGTTCACTTCTTCTTCTATATGACGTCCCTTCCAGTCTTTAAATATGACTATCAAATCCTCTGCTCTAAACTAAACATATCCAGCTCCCTCAGCCACCCTTCATAGGGCATGGTTTGCAGACCTTTGAACAGCCTGGAAGGCTTCCTTTGAACATGTTCCATTTTGTCAATATCCTTGAACTGTGGTGCCCCAGAACTGTGTACTGTATTCCAGGTGAGGTGAGGTCTGGCCAAAACAGAATGGAGTGGTACAATGATTTCCCTTCATCTGGACTCTATAGAAGTGGGTGGCTGTTGTGGAAATTCCTGCTTCAAGTGCAGTGCCACACCTCTTTGGTACGGTAAGGTGCAAGGGCAACACAGAGCCCCACAAACCAACAGGGAAGGGTAGTCCAAAGGGAATGGGGTAAAAAAGCAAAAAGAGCATGATATTGCCCTTGCATGGCAGCACATTTCTACTGATGATGGTGGCAGCAACAGACAGAGGCAACAAAATGGCTAGGTGGTCCCACGCAACCCTTGGGCCACAAATTGGACATTAGATTAAATCAGATTAGATTAAATTAGATTAAAAGGTTTCGAAAGGGAAATGTGCAGATTACCTCCAGGATCAGAGGCAGTGTGCCTCCCAAGAGCAGTTGCTGGAGGGCATGGAGGGTGCTGTTGCGCCCACGTCCCTCTTGTGAGCTTCCTAGAAGAATCTGCTTGGCTACCGTGGGAGCCGGAATGCTAGACCACAGGGGGATTTAGGCTGACCTCTTATGGTGCTTCTTAGGTTCTTAAATTCGCAAACCAAGAGAAGTCCACCAGAGAGTGTATGACAGCTAAATGGTTATGAATGTGTTTCTTGGCGGATACAAGTTGCCACTGGGACCAGTGGGAAGGGCTGTCTCTTTCATGCTCTAATTGTGGGTTTCCTGGGAGGATTAGCATGCCCATTTTCAGGAACAGGATAATGAATTGCTCTGTTCCCACACAGCTCTTCTTACAGCTACCTTACACTTTGCTACCGGAAGAAGAACTTGGATGTTCCTTTTTAAACACAACTCATTCCATTTAGGTCATACAGCCTTTTAAAAGTAAGTCATTGTTGCTACTCATTTTAAGGGCAAACATGTTGCTCATTACATTAATTTTTTTTATCATTTTTGTATATCATTTTAATAAAAAACAAATATTTAAAACAATTTCTCCATCACAGTTTTGTCTACATACATGAAAGTTTACTGTATTTTCTTATCCTCCTACACATCTATCTAAAATCTTAGTATTAACTTAAATGTTACCAGTTATTTATGTACTTCAACAGTTGTCTTTTAATAACCTTCGTTTCAGGTCCTTATGTACTAGATATTCTATTAAGTAACCTTAACACTTTAATACGTATTTTCTTAAAACCCTTTGGAATATAATAATGTATCTTTCCCCAACTACTCATTCTCAAATGCTCTTTATATATTAATTATATTGTGTTGTAGGTAATTATCTATTGGAGCCCACTCATTTTTTAAAAAACAACTTAAGACTAATAAGAAAATAACATAAAGCTTTAAAAAAGTCCTGACAAATTCCTCTAAAAAATGCCTGAAATTGCTCTTTAAAAGTAACGTTTAAAAATAACTAGAAAACATTCTGTCAATAGCATGATTCCGTTACCGCTCATTGGGTTACTTTTGAAATGCAACTTTCTTGCAGTCTAATTACTAATTACTAAAAAAAAAAATAACCAGTTATAAAACGCTGCATTACTTGTCACCCATTGCTTTCAGAGCTCTGAAAACAAGACTAAAATGCTGGTAATCCCTGACGCCCATGGTAGCTGGTGGCTGCCATGTCAGTGGGCATTGACTCCACTCAAGATTTTAGTCTGAACTCTGAAGGAGGTCTCCAGGGTGCTCAGACTGTTTGGGAGGATTCAGCACTTTGGATAGTTCTTCAGAGTTTGGCCTGTCGATTGATCCTCTCATTCACATGGGAGCCCTGCCCAAAACCATAAAGAAAAGGCAGCATGGGAAATATAGGAAGGCAGCACCCCACAACATCACTGTCATTCCGACAGTGCGGGAAAGTGCAGGAAGGATTAGGAAAGTTACCTCAGCCATAAAGATATGATGAGTAGTGAAGCCACTGCAAGGCAACCAGTCTAGCAAGCCACAACAATCCTGGAAATGAAGTCATTCCAAAGTCATTGCAAGGCTCCTATGGCAGTGATTTGGGACTATTTGGGACCATTACATTTCCCTGTATATTTTGGAGTACAGTACACGTGAAAGGAATCATGTGAAAGGGATCTAGCAGCCTTAATAGACCACAAGCTGAACATGAGTCAGCAGCATGATGCAGCAGCCAAGAAAGCCAACACGATTCTTAGTTGCATCAATAGGAGTATGGTGCCTACATCAAGGGACGTAATGGTACCACTCTATTCTGCTCTGGTCAGACCTCATCTGGAATACTGTGTCCAGTTCTGAGCACCTCATTTCAAGAAGGATATTGACAAGCTAGAGCGCGTCCAGAGGAGAGCGACCGAAATGCTGAAGGGTCTGGAAGCCATGCCCTAGGCTTAGGGAGCTGGGTATGTTTAATCTGCAGAAGAGAAAATTAAGAGGGGCCATAATAGCCATGTTTAAATATTTGAAGGGATGTCATGTTGAAGATGCAGCAAGCTTGTTTTCTGCTGCTCCAGAGACCAAGACAAGGAGCAATGGATTCAAACTATAGGAAAAGAGATTCCACCTGAACCTCAGGAAGAACTTCCTGATGGTCAGAGCTGTCTGACAGTGGAATATGCTGCCTGAGAGTGTGGTGGCGTCTCCTTCTTTGGAGGTTTTTAAGCAGAGGCTGGATGGCCATCTGTCGGGAGTGCTTTGATGTGGGTTCCTGCATGACAGGGGGTTGGACTGGATGCTCCCTGAGGTCTCTTCCAAACCTATGATTCTGTGATTCTGCGATACACATACGCCACAATCCTCTTCCAAAATATCATTATGTATAAGGAGGTAACCATTTCTGTGAGCTTTTGTTTAGTTGAAGCTAAAGTAATGGGCAATGACCATCTGAAAAAACTTCCTGTAAAATAAGCATTGCTGACACACAATAGCTAAAGGCACTATACACAGCACTACCTCCACTCCCTGGTTATGATATTCCTATGCCTTAGATTACGAATCTCATGTTGTGGTGATAGATTTACTAGGCCAACCAAATTGGCACAAACATCTCTGCGCAATCTTTTGAAACCACCAAGTATCAGATAGATTAGGCTGAATCAGAGTAGACCAAGCTGAACCATGAATTTCCATGGCTATTCAAACTTTAACCTCTTCGGAAGCAAGAAACTCTGTAGCAACTCTCCAGCTATTTCTCAATATGCGCACTTTCACAGAAATCAAAGAGTAGCATCCACTAACCAATTGCAAATTATCTAACAAGATTAAGGGCCAAATCTTGAGCAGCTATTTTTTCCCTCTTAAATTGATCCCTTTAACATCTTAGAGAAAGAGAGGAGAAGGAAGAAGAACACAAGCCAAACTAATCAATCCAAAGCATTGCCTCCTTTGGACAAACTCCAGAAGACTTTTAGTCCAGTGAATCTGCTGCTGGAAAAACAGCAAAACCCTGCCATGGCACCTCAAAGACCAAATGGGCCATCCCGGGCAGAATTCTCCCGCGAGATCAGCAAGGGCTTCTTTCTGAGTAAACATGGAAAGGGTAAGATTGAACACACTTTTTGTGGCACAAGAAAGCAACCAATCTCTGGCCTCATCAGACAAAACTGAATTACTACAATGTGGCTGTAGCCCTATGCCCCAGAAGTAGGGCACTAATATCTATCCAAATCATTATGTTCTTCAAATCCCATAAGCCTCAGCCAGCATGACCAAAGTATGGGGATGATGGGGAGTTTTCATTCAGTAACATCTGTAGAACCGCAGATTCTCCAACCACTTACCAACCACTCAGTGGGGTTATTCTCTAGTAGACACATAGTGAACTGCTCTGTACGTGTGCCAGTCCACATGATGGCAGGGGGCTGTTTGACAAAACCTATTTGCCTGTTCAAGACATCACGCTGAGACAGCTGCTTCTACCATCCAAACTTTTGACACTGCAAACATGTCTAAGCACAAGGGAGCTGAAATAAATGTGTATTCTGTCTCCTTTTCACCTCCATTTCCCTTCCCTTTCACAGACGCCCCTACATTTAATTTGTAAGTTACTCAGGGTACAAATTTGTCCTCCTGGGGTCATCATAAGTCAACAGGTGACTTGAAGGCACACACACACACACACCACACACACACACACAAAGTTAGGGCTACACAGACAATAAACATCCAGCCCAGGAGTTTTCCTGCTGCTTTTTAAAAGCGAAACACTCCACTTCCCACGCAATTACGTGTGTACGCTGTTTGGAAACTCATCAACGGGTAAACAATTTAATGTACCTTACAATGGTTCAGTTCAGTGTTCCCCATTTTTCCAGTCTGAAATAAACTGCAAAATGATCATCATCATCACCACCATCAGTAAAAAATTACGTTATGCTAATAATAATAACCACCATAATTTTCAGTCTAACTCCCTTCCCTACACAATAATACCATTTTCTCCTTTGTACTGATTTGTAGGGTTTTGTCTTCCAGGAGAAAAAGAGTTTTAAGAAGAAATCACCATTGCTGGAAAATTAAAAGTGTCTCCAATCAAGCTCAGCACTGTGAAGGGAAAAATCAAATAAAGGCAACTGTGGAAGGGGCTAGAAAAGCAATTGCTACCTCCTCGTCGCCGCTGATCTCTAAGAGGAGAACACAAAGAGTGCCAAGAGACTGCTCCCTCAGCTTCTGAGCAGCAAGCGCTGTCCGAGGTTTAGTGAACAGAAGTTACAAAATCACAATGGCTCATCCCACTCCTCAGGAAAAGGAAAGATTCTTTCCATTCAAAATCAATTCCACATGCACAAGAAGTTTGTGTTTTAAAGTCTACAAGTGAGGAGACAGAGTGGATATACTGCTTTGCTACACCTTTCTGTACAATGCCCTAAAGATGTTGGTAGAACTCAGTGCCAAGCTACCGGGACGCAGCATCCCGCTCTGACTGGTGGAGGAGGGTCAGCCTGACTTCAGTATTTTTGCAATCCTCAATTGCTCCCTGGTTTCACCACCCAGAGTGGCAATTCTGACAGCACCACAACCAAAACACCAATTATCATAAGCAGATGGACACAAGACTATGCAAGACATAAATAACAGCTTCTCCACCCCCTTGGGTTTCCAAATTACTGTGCCGTTCCAACAGCACTGTTGCTTTCACCATCCCCACTACCTCACCACCATGAGAGAGACAGAATCAAAGTACAAATATAGAGAAACAAATGATATATTAAAGCATGTGCATTACCTTTTCTCTTTATTTTGCTTTCGGGACTTGTGTAACAAACCTATGAGCACAACAGCTGCTCGAATTCCTGCTCGTTTAGAATGCATCCTACCGGGCGGAGGTTGTGACATCGCTAAGGTGACACTTCTACGAGCCGGGCTGCCAAATTCGCCAGCCCTTGGCAAGAGACCCGTTTTTGCAAAAGTACAGACCTCCCTCCCTCCCTCTATCCCTCCCTTACACACACCCGTTCATCCTACCACTCCCTCTCTCCCTCCCTCTCTCTTCTGCCTGGCTAGGCCAGTCGGATAGGTAAGCCTGTCCCTGAATCAGGTGACTGTTCCCACTTCGACGACCTTCAAGTCACCTGGAGCTTGCCTGCCCTTTTCCTAGCCAGCTACTATTCTGAGCTGTGTTCTCTCTGGCTTTGCTAAACTGCCGTCAAGGAGAAGGGGTGACACGCCGGAGTCAATTAAATCGCTTTCAGGCGCACCAGCCACAGCACATGTGGCCGCTGGCTTGTGCCAATCTGTCACGCCTCCACTGCACAGCCGTCAACCTTTTTTGCTCGCTGCAAAAGAAGAACGGGAGTTGAAAGGTTGTTTCGAAAGAGTGCCGGTGTATCTTTTTCTTGCTGTTTTTAAAAAAACATGCTCCATCAAGCCAGACAGCACAGAAGTTAAGACGGACTGAGACTTCTCTTCGAGACCTGGCTGCATGTTCTCCTGGATAAATTTCCAAGCTGAAATGACAGGATCGCTTGGGACCTGGAGCCCCACAGCCTTCCTTTCACTGCCACCACCCCAGGCTGTCGCTTGCTTTCAATTTGCTCGATGGAAGACTGCTCCAAAATTCATGGGCACGGTTAATAGATAAAAACGGGAAGCAGGTTGATTTAACATGCTGGGGAACAAAACCAAAGCGTCCCATAAGGTGGGTGTGATTAATTGATCATAGATTGTTGTCTTTTTAAGCATTCTTCTTTATTCAGTGTTTTCTCTCCCTGGTTTTCAAGGGAAGTGGGTTATTTGGCAGATTGTTCTCAGCATAGCAATTGTCAGTGTGTAGCCAGAGCAGCTGTACCGAATGCTTTTATAAAAACACATGTCGTTTCCTAGCTCCATACTGGATGTCATTTACTGATTGCTCTTTGGGATTAGAAACATTTTAAGAGTATTAAAACGAAAGGGGCTTGATTTGCAACTGTCTGTCTGGTGGTATGGCATGGAACTGTGATCATCTGCGCACGCTGGATGTTGGATGAAAATATCCTGGATAGTCCAGGATCAGCTGCAACAAAGGTTGAATTGAAAAGAGGACAATTTTTGCAAACAAAATTTTTGAGAAAAGTAAGTGCCCTATGGTGAAAGGCAAGTGTACCTTGCTCCAGAGTCAAGTGAGCATCTTTGCCTCACTCTCTGCATCATGCGCATCAATCTACTGGACCGCATAATATAATGCTGTGATGTCATTACTTGGGATCAGCCGGGTGATTACTCCCAGGAAGAAAATAGTTGATCCTTTAAAAAAAAAAACCTGACAGAAGTAGTATAAAACTGAGGGAACAATTATGCAAAATACTGTCAAACATGATAATTAGGCATCCCTTTTTGCCTGGAAAAATGAAAATACCAGGTATTAGCACACAGGTCATAATTTAGTGATAGCACACATGCTATTCATACATAGGTCTCAGACTGCAATTCTTTTCACCTCTGCTTAGGAAACCTGGAAAACCAGAGTTTGGAAACAACTCATTCATTAACTAGTTATTAATTCACTATTTTTCTCCTAGTGATTTCACCTAATGTTTGAGACTTCCCAAATAATGCAGAAGTTTAAAATATGCTTTAGTGAACAGAGCTGTTATAATTTGTTAGAGTGGGTCTCTCACAATAAAATAAGAAAGCCTGTTGCCCAAGAAGAAGAAATGTTAGAAATGGAGGAAATGTGTCACGCGGCTGCATTTTTAGGTTGCGCCTGTCTAACAACAGGCTGTGATTTTTTATGAGAAGTCAGTTGGAAAGAGGAAGAGCAAGAGAGAGAGATTTCCAGAATGTAGATCAGATAGCTAAGTTTGTAGAGCAAAATGGCAGCTAAGTTTGGGAAAGAATAAAATAAAGAACCAAAAATAAAATAAAGAATCAAAAAAAGAATTTAAAAGTAAATCTTGGAATGGAATATGGTGGGTGAGGAGTGATTTGTTTGCTCAGCAGAAGTCCGAGGCCCTCAAATAGCCTACATTGTTCTATAGGAAAGGAAAGCGTTTGGAGATTCAGTAAGGGATTCGGGTGCACTGTAACTCTGTTTTGTAACTTCTTACCCTTTACTGTTTATATTCTGGGCTGATTTACACTGTAGATTATTGTATAATGTACATTATAATATTATTCTGGGTGAGCTGCAATGAACCCCTTTGTAGTTCTTTAGTGTATTACTTACTCACTGCTAGACTCTTGGGCAATTGAGTTAAATGTTTTCTACAAACCCATGACCAATATCTTTCCGTCCTGGCTTCCCCACTCCTCCCTTTTTCCTCTTCTGCTTTTTACCCTTCTCCTTACCCACATCCTTTTACTTACACAGTTAAAGTAGGATAGGTCCAGAGATGAGTGGGTTTATTAGATACTTGATCATTGGATGCCACAAATTGTATTTGGGGTCCCTGACTCCTACATCCAAAACTTGTGCTCTGCCACTGATCTTTGCAGATCGTGCATCTTGACTGAGAGTGAAGAGGCAGAAAAGATGCAGTGATTCAGTTGTGCAGAAAAAAAAAATATTTTGCATACACTTAGAGACTCTCAAGAGCGTCAGATTAAGAAATTCTCCTCTCTTAAGGTCTGGTCTTTATGGCTATCCACTTAGAGCTGTACTTGCAGTGGACTAGTGCCCTCTAATTGAAACAAATAACTTCTTATTAAGCTTTAACAAACAAGGCATCTGAAGAGTGAGTGAAGTATGTGTGCTGAACAGGGTGGAAAGAAAAGAGAGGTGTGTACGGGTGACAGATAAAACTGGAGAATTTGTAAGTTGAGATCCCATGCTTTGGGACAGCCTTCCTCAACTTGGCAGCCCCCAGAGGTGTTGGGCCGCCATAGGCAGTAACCGCTGGGTTTTTAATCCATGCGGAGAAACTTCCAGGCCAGAAGGCAAGTTTAAATGACAAAATGAGCCCTTTTAAAGGACCTAGTAACAAACTGTATTTCTTTAAGTGACAACCTCCATGCCATTCTCTGTAAAGCCTATGGCCTAAGCCATTTTCACACTAGCCTATTATAATCCTGGGGTTTGCAGTTTAGGGAGGAGCCTTTGAGGATTCCATAGGATGTTGAAAGTGGAACAATAGTGCTATGACAGGCTAGTGTGTAAATAGCCCTAGTCCAACAATAACTTTTTGATCACTGTGTTAATTAATGATATCTTGTCAGATTAAATTAATTCAATTATTAGTGGTTATGCTAATGAGTCCATTTTTCCTTCTCTAACATTTAACATTACGAAATTCATTTTCAGACCTAATGTTGCAAGCAGTTCTGGAGACCTGTTGACCGCATAAACCAGGGTGGGCCACATATGGTGGGAATTCAACTCACGGCAACTTCACCATTGCTCTGTCAGCCACGGTTGTTGGGAGCATTTAGTTCAACAACATTTGTAGGGCTCCGTTTTGCTCATAGTGGATGCAGATAATACTGAGCAAGGCAGGACAGCATCAAAACAGTACACGGTATTTTTTCTGGTTGTCTGTGATATAAATTCTGCAAACTGTGCAACATTCTGCACAGCCCATTCTAATCCAAAATCAGCTGCAAACTGTCAGTGCTGTAGTTACAGAAAATACTGAACTTTCCATGAGAGTTGGGAACACAGCCAGGGAAAATAAAATCTGTAGAACGTTATGGTTCCAATAAAAAAGTGCTTGTCACACTTGGTGCTAAAATGTTGAATTGTAAAATTTTGATGTAGCCATCTGGCCCAAGTGGCTTCAGTAGGTACAGATGAATCGAACATTCGCAGTAATCGTTGCCCTTGTTGTTGCCATCAACATCCTCTATATAGGTCATGTTGTTGGTCTGGGAGTATGGTGTGTTAAGAAGTTTGGATTATACAAGGTCCGTTTTACAAAGCAAAGCCTTCACGTTCAGCCATGCATCTTTTAATATCAACTTAACGCAAATACTAAATACTACCTTGTTGTTGAGCATATCATTATAAGCAAATTTGAATTATTAATATTGTTTTTGGTACTTTTTTGATATTGTTGGTATCTTATCATTGGTATTATGTACGTGTTGGACATTAAAATAAAAAAATCATGAAGACAAGAGCACATGTCTGTTTGTTAAATCTGAATTTCCTCCAGCAAATTTACCTGGCATTGGGTATGTGCTGGATATTGAAATCAAAACGATAGACTCATTAGACAGATGTCCATATTAATCTGAACTTGGGGGGGGGGGTTCTCAAGCAATTTGTCTCATATTTTCCACTTACCCACCCTTAGTATTTCCAGGCATAAATATTTTGGGTTGTCAGCAGGCTTAGTGATATTGTGAAGAGGCCCAGGAAGTTTAATGGCTAAGAGCGTTACCCTATGTATGCTATTCTCAGAAGTAAACCCCAGTGGTACAAAACTGCAGCCTGAAGGGCGGAAATTGTGTCTGTTCACATCTGAGGCAGAACAATCAAATTATAATTTGGTTACAGCACTGCAAATAGAATGAAAACATAATTGTTAAAACAAATGCTTTACATGGCAATGAACTGAAGGTTGCATTTATTAATCTGTAATCCCCATATCAACTTTCTCGAACCAGGGGCCCTCAAAATGTTTTGAACTACAACCTCTATCATCCCTCACTATTAGATTTTAACTGGGGGATGCCGTACTCCTTTTTGTGTATGTGTTTTTCAACTGCTTTTAATTCAGTTGTGATTTAATTTCATAATGTGCTTAACTGTGTTTAAATATTACAATTCCTTGTGCTTTTATGTTTTCTTTTTAAAAAACATGAGCCAACCTAGAGTCCCTATTTTGGGAGGAATAAACCATGGAAGCATAGAGCTGAAAAGCACTGCTAGGGTCATCTGCTCCAATTCCTTACCAGTGCATAAATCCATTGCTGAGAGGTGTCCATCTCACCTCTTCCTAGAAGACATGAAGGAAAGCCCCCACCACCGTCTGAAAAAGTCTGTTCTTCTGCTGAACAGCTTGCTGTCAGGAAGGTCTTCCTAACGTTCAGTTAGAATATCCTTTCTTGAAACCTTGATCCATTGTTTGGGATTCTAAGCTGCATCAATAGGAGTAAAGTGTTGAGATCAAGAGAAGTAATAATACCTCTTTATTCTGCTTTGGTTAGACCTCACCTGGAATACTGTGTCCACTTCTGGGCACCTCATTGCAAGAAGGATATTGACAAGCTGGAATGTGTCCAGAGAAGGGTGATCAAAATGGTAAAGAGTCTAGAAACCATGCCTTATGAGGAGTAGCTTAGGAACCTTGATATGTTTAGCCTGATGAAAAGAAGGTTAAGAGGTGACAAGACAGCTGTCTTTAAATATTTGAAGGGATGTCATGTTGAAGATGGAGCTAGCTTGTTTTCTGCTGCTCCAGAGACCAGGACATGGAGCAATGGATTCAAGCCACAGGAAAAGAGATTTCACGTAAACATCGGGAAGAACTTCTTGACAGTAGGAGCTGTTCAGCAGTGGAATATGCTGCCTAGGAGTATGGTGGAGTCACTTTCTTTGGAGGTTTTTAAACAGAGGCTGGATGGCCATTTGCTGGGAGTGCTTTGAGTGTGTGTTCTTGCATGGCAGGGGGTTGGACTCAATGGCCATTGTGATCATTTCCAACTCTTCTATCCTACCCTCTGGAACAGCAGAAAATAATATTACTACATCTTCCACACCACTGCCCTTCAGATATTTTAAAATGGCTGTTATATCATCTCCCAGTCTTCTATTTTTCAGGCTAAACATACCGAAACTGACAAATAAACAGAAAGATAGACAGATAGACTGCAGCACATAATGTCTTACATCACATGTTGCCTTTTTACATTATCTTAAATTTATTTTCAATTTCCTGGTACCAGACTTTTCAGTTCTAGTACCAAAGCCAATGGGGATTATTGGAGTCAAATATAAAGTGAGTGAGTTACAGAAAAGAACCAGTTTATCTTTGATAGGATAAGAAGTTTACAATCTCACACGCCTTTTTCAGACAGAATGTGAAACCATTCCTATCACCAGCTACATATTGTGTTGTTTCCCTTGTATGGTTACTGGTTTTGTTGTTTTCCTTAACGTTGGGTTTGAAAGGGTTCCTTGAAAGTCCTTGGCATCAACACATTTCCACTTCCAAGCCTGAGTTTCCATGGAGATCAAACATATTGTCTTTTTCATGCCCCCCACATCCTCCTCTCCCCTCTCTCATCATCCTACCCATCTGCCTCCCAGTCATGCTGGGCATGACATAAAAATTGTGTCGATAAATAGATTCAAACAAGTTCTCAGAAAAGCAAAGTTTAGCTCCGCATGACTGTTGTATTTTAAAAGGAAAAAGCAACAAGGTGTGGAGGGGGTTAAAACCTCCCCAAGATTAAGCTGTGTACGGCCATCTGGCCAGAAATGGTTTATAATGCTGATATATTGGAAGCCAGCATTACTGATGCTAAAATAAACTACCCAGTCCTCTAGCCTTGCTGTGTTGCTTCTGCTAAGAGTTCACAATTTTGTTTACTGGGTGAAGAAGTAGCATCCACTGAAAGCTGTCAATGACTACCAGACACTGATCCAGGGTTCAAAACCAGTTACTGGGGAACATCTCTTATATGTGGGCTTCCCATAGGCATTTGGCTGGCACAGAATAATTTTGGAGGGGGGGGTCATTTTTTTTTCTAGGGTCATTCCAAATCCACAGATCCATTCATAAACATCATAGAAAGAACATGAACTTTGAAAGATTCCTTCATTAACAGAGGCCATTTCCACACTAACCTTTATAGTGCTTATTCCACTTTTGACCTCCTTTGGAATCCTGGGGTTTGTAGTTTGCTGAGGCCAAAGAGCTCTCTGGCTGAGAATTCTAAATGCCCTTCCCTAAACTGCAAATCCCAGAATTCTATAGGGTATTGAAAGTGGAATAATAACACAATAAAAGTATAGTGTGGAAATGGTCATAATAGAAAAAGCTTGAACTTTAAACAGTGGAATATAAGAGAAAGCAAAACTGTGAAATTCACCCATTTAGGCAGGCAGCTTTGAGATTTTAGCTCTTAAAAATCTGGCTTTGAATCCCTGTCTGTTCAATCATGTACGTGGTGCTAAATGAGAGTCGAAGGAGCCACCTCTTTTCTCTGCCTCTGTAACAGCAAATATAAAATGGTCTCCACTGGTCCTATTGCCTACTTTGTTCAATTCATTTCTCATAGGAACTTCCAGGATTTGAAAATATCCTCATAAATAAGATGTAAAGAACCTGAGAGTCCTGCCTGTGAGAAAACGCAATATGCTTGCATGTGGGAAAATGCAAATCTGACAAATTCATTCATCTCTCTATGTGGGAACAGCGCACTATACCAGATAGGCCACTGACCTCATCTATCATCATCATCATACAAGAAGTAAGAGAAACAACCGATAAAATATTCCACATTTTGGGTAATGGCTACTAAAATTTCCCTTTTAAGCCATCAATGGGGATTGAGAGAAGCTGGAAGGGGGCACAGGGAAAAATATTGAAATGTGTAATTTGTAATATGTAATATTCTACATCTAAAATTTAAAATAAAATACATTATAATAAAAAAAAACTATCATCATCTGTTTGCCTTTTCCCCAAAACCACGCAAGTTATAGATTAAAACAAATACAACAGAACTAAAATATACACAAACTTAATATTAAGAATCCTTTTTAATGCCTGTCCTTATGCTCATCACATGTGTGTGCTTATGTGTGGTCTATTAATACCCATTACAATATTTCACGTATGAAATTAGGGACACTCTTTTATCCTTGTGATGCCAGTCTTCTCACAACAAGGATAAACACCTGAAGTTGGAGGCAGGTTGCACTCCATATGGCATTTCAATGTTCAGGCCAGTCACCTCCTAATGTTCACACGCCCTAATGGTGCAAGCACATGAGTACTAGCATGCCAGATGGCACGTGCACATGAGCACTAAGATGCCACATGCCATTTCTCTTAGTAGTCATGGGTATGCATTGTTATGCATGTCTACTAATCGACAGTCAAGACACTTTCTCCACCACTCAGTGGTTTGTTCAAGCAGGTGGAACAGAAAGAATAGCAAAGTCACACTGGCAACCCCCCAAATTTCACAAAAGCTAAAGAAGAAAGGATGACTTAGCTTGACTCAGCTATCCCAGATACTCCATGAAATCAAATAGGTTCCTGATTTAAAATCAGGAAAAGCTGAAAGTATGAAAATTCTTTCATTCTGATCAATTCCCTGCTGCAATATACAGTCAATCCTCCACATTTGCAGGTTTCACTTTTGCAGATTTGATTATTCATGAAGGTCTTTCATTCTGATCAATTCCCTGCTGCAATATACAGTCAGCCCTCCACATTTGCAGGTTTTACTTTTGCAAATTTGATTATTCATGGATTATTTGCTGTCGCCTCTGCTGTTTCCCTATGCCATTTTTAATAGGGACTGCAAGCCTCATGAGATGGAGATACTGCAAACGAGGCTTGTAAGTCCTTCTTTAAAATGGTGTGGGGAAGCAGTGGAGGTGGCCGTAAGCCCCACCAACCCCCATTTCTGCCTTGTGAGGGAACCCTGGTGCCTCAAAGGAATCCACGGTGGGTTGAATATGGTGATCATACTTTTTTTGTGTGTTAAATATGGTTTGGGAGGGCCTAGAGTTATTCATGGTTTTTCCACATTCACAGAGGTCCTGCGCCCCATACCCTGGCAAGTGTGGAGGGATGACTGTAATCAGAAAACTAAGACCTGTGGCAAACAAGTTCCTTAAGTTATCCAGACAAGTCATTGTTTGGAGGAATTCTAAATCTACTGCCCAATGGTTTCAATGGGCAAATTCAATGCTGTGACCTGGCGTGGTAGGCCAAAGGATAAAACCAATTGCCACTGATGTCACCATAGCCACCACTAGAGTTGAAATGGCACTGAGGTATGGCAGCTTTACTGAGCAGGGCTCCAGGCCAGTTTACATATATGGGATGACCAGCACTGCTGCGCTAAGGTTGGCACTTCTGCCTCTGTGATACAAAGATTGTGAGTAGAGGTGGCATCACTAAGAAGGGAATTGCTCACATCCTGAATGGGATCTCCCCATTAACTGCAGGAGAGCACATGGAAAATATGACCAGCCCTTTCCTCAAATCTGGAGCGGGATCTATCAATAGGTAACATTGCTTCAGTGCTATAATTCTGAACACAGATAGCTTGAGACTCTTGGCAGCATGACTTGTATTGGCATTCACCATGGTTATTCTGTAATAGTAGCTACAGGTTGCCATTTTAAACTTCCCACAGTTTCTGATGCAGAATCATTCTGTGGTATTGTACGCAACTGGGAAGGGCATGATTTCAATTTCCTGTGATGTTCCAGAATGATGCCATATCCGGCAATCTAAATAATCATAGAATAGCTTATGAACATATGAAAAGGCAACTAGTAAGTACTTTCACTTGGATGGAAAGCCTAGGAAGAATCACAGAATCACAAAGTTGGAAGAGACCCCAGGGACCATCCAGTCCAACCCCCTGCCATGCAGGAACACCCATCAAAGCACTCTCAACAGTCTCTGCTTAAAAACTGCCAAAGAAGGAAACTCCACCACACTCTGAGGCAGCATATTCCACTGTTGGACAGTTCTGACTGTCAGAAATTCTTCCTGAGGTTCAGGTGAATCTCCTTTCCTGCAGCTTGAATCCGTTGCTCCTTGTCCTAGTCTCTGGAGCAGAGGAAAACAAGACCGCTCCCTCCTCGACACGACATCCCTTCAAATATTTAAACATGGCTATCGTGTCCCCTAACCTTCTCTTCTGCAGGCTAAACATCCCCAGCAACCTAAGCTGCTCCTCATAGGGCTTCATGGCTTCCAGACCCTTCACCATTTTGGTCGCCCTCCTCTGGACACGTTCCAGCTTGTCGATATCCTTCATGAACTGAAGTGCCCAGAACTGGACACGGTATTCCAAATGAGGTCTGACCAAAGCAGAATAGAGTGGTATCATTACCTCCTTTGATCTAAATGCCATACTCCTATTGATGGAACCAAGAATCGCATTGGCTTTTTCGGCTGACTCATGTTCAGCTTGTGGTCCACCAAGACTCCTAGATCCCTTTCACATGTACTGATATCCAGAGTAGGTACCAGTATTGGGGGACCTTGATTGGCAGCTTCCTTTGACCAAAGGGCCTTTCCTAAGATGACCATGGATCTTACTTGGCAGACGACAGACCTCTATCTGAACAGTCACTCATTCTAGTTTTCACTTCCTGCTCTGTAGATAGAGAACTATGGGCCAAAAAAGCAAGAAGAGCCTTGCCACTGTTGTTCACTCACAGCTCTTAGCATTCTTAGCTCATCAGCTGAGCAGGCAGGCAGGCAGGTCACCTGGCCACAGTCTTCCCTGTTAGGAGGAAATTAAGCTCTGTTTACATAGGACCAACCAGCAATAACATTGGGCAAACTAAGGAGGCTGCCTCAGGCAGCAGATGCTGGAGGGGGTCAGCAATAGTGAGGAGGAGCTCAGAGCTGTGCGACTCCTAAAATGATCTTCTCTCTTCTGATGTCATGGAGGATTCTGTCCTATTCTCTGTGTTGAAACAAGACACCACAACCAGATGGTTGCTTTCCCTATGTGGTACCGTTTTTGCATATGTGCAGATTCTTTGTCTTCGACTCAGGTAGCGAAGTCCCTTAAGTCAGAAACAGTCATTATTTCTAAGGGCCTTTCCACACTCCACTGTTATAGTGCTATTATTCCACTTTCAGCATCCTGTGGAATCCTGGGGTTTGCAGTTTAGGGAGGGGCATTTAGAATTCTAGCCAGAGAGCTCCTTGACCTCAGTAAACTACAAATCCCAGAATTCTACAAGAGGTTGAAAGTGCAATAATAGCACTATAACAGTTTAGTGTGGAAAGGCCCCAAGTTTGCATATGTTTATATAAATCAGTATATGCATATTTGTAAAAGGGAATCCTTTTGTCTCCCCCTTTTTGGTGGCCATCATAGCCTTTCACTTGCCATCGAATAGCCATAACCTCCCCTTGCAGATCTGGAAATCTGACAGGTGGGAAGTGGGCTTCCAGATCTCAGAGGCAGGTTGGGCTCCAGAGAACGGTGAGCTCCAGAACCTCTTGCTTTTAAATAATCCATCGTAGTTGTTCCCACTGCCTGACTCCTTCATTTCTTTGCCAGCTTGCACAGCTGTGATCTGGGGCCGCCTGACGTCAATCATTAACAAAAAACAGAGGGTTGTCTAGCAAAGTCCACAATAAATGGTGTTTGCTCAAGTCCACAGAAGCTTTCCTTTTTTCTTTCTTTTTTTTTTAAAATAAAGGAACTGTGTACACAAGACCAGGCCTGATGGGCAAAAGACGATTTTGTGCCTCTCTCCCCAACTGCTTGTGCCAGGTGTTCCATCTGATCGACCACGCCACTCCAGGACAATTTGTCTATGCGAAAATGTGACCCTCAAAATCACTGAAGCCCAAAGCAATTTTTCTCTGTTAAGTGCAGGGTGCACTTGGAAACCTCTGGCCACCTGAAGTTTAGGGCTCCCATTTCTCACTGAGACTCAGAAAGAATCGGCGGCAGCAGGAAGGAGGCAGAATAAAAGTGCTTCTTTCTTCCGTTCCTGTTTCTTCTCCTCCTGTTCCTTCCTGTTTCCTGCTCTTGCAGTCTTGCCCGTCAAAAATGTTTTGAGATTTTTCATCCTTCCTTACAGGAATGAGACAAGTGAGGAGTTTCATCCCCCCTCCTTGCTACCAATTCCTTGCTCTTCAGTACCTTTTAGTTCATGGTTTTAACTGTAAAAGGGAAGAAGGGCCAGGAGCTATTGGCCAATCCACACCTAACACCAAAGTCAGCCACCCTATACTTTTCTTCTAGGAGAAGGATCTTAAAACTTCATACCCTCCAATTGTCCCCATTTAGTATGTGTGCATTTACTTCCTTCTTAGTGATGTGACCTCCATTCACAATCTTTTGCCATTTCCACACGGGACTGTTATAGCACTATGATTCCACTTTCAACATTCCATGGAATGTTGAAAGTGGAATCATAGTGCTATAACAGTCCCGTGTGGAAGAGGCACTTGTATTACAGAGGCAGAAGTGGCCACCTTAGCACAGCAGTGCTGGTACAGTCACAGAAAGTTCTTAAAACCTGTCAAAGATCAAAGTATAGGAAGAAAACTGAAATCCCATCAATGACCGAATGGTTTAATAGACTGATACCAATTATAGAGATGGACAAACTGTCTGCCAAACTGAAGGGAATTTCTGATGAAGAATTTATTTCAGAATGGAGATGTCTAATAGAATTTTTAAGGATAAATGAGGGTGATTTGGTGATTCTAGGGTTTTGAACTTGCTCAATACTGAATCTTTTTTTAAAAGAAAAACCTGTTGCAGTATATGATTAGACACTGTGAAAAAATTAAATATGATTATAAGTTGTTGCTATGATATGTTTAAAATAGATTTGATTTGATTAAAAGGAGTAATAACATAGTATTTATAATAATATATTTATATATATTATATATATTTATAATAATATAAATAATAGTATTTTAAAATAGTTAATAATATTGATTTTTGAAATGGAAATTTATGGAATATAAGAAACTTAGGAAATTTAGAAATTGAAATAGTTTGAGAATATAAACAAAAGGAGCAACCAATTCAAAACAGTAGAAAGAAATGAATTTAAGTACATTTTCATATCTTGGAGCTGTTTGCAACAAGGGTAGGAACCATTCTTAGTTAGATGTAGTTTTGTTGTTATTGTCTGGTTATTTGGGTTGGGTTTTTTTGTGGGTATTTCAATTAAAAAAAAAACATTTCTAATAAAATTCTATTAAAAAGAAACCTGTCAAAGTTATCTAAAAATGCCCACTAAAAAAGTAACAAGACACTATTGCATGTTGACACCAACAGAGTATCTTTGTTTTCCCTCATTACATTATTTTGAGATGCAATTGCTTTTACATCCCGTAACTGTGTTACTTGTAACTCTTTACAAGTAATGGGTGGATCAGAATAAAGTCCTCTCTAGGCCAATTCTGTCTCGGCTAGAAAGGAGACCCAGTGGCCACCCAGATGCCTAAATGAGAAGCCAACAAGTGCAAGATGAATGCAACCCCCGCTTTCATCTTACTCTCCCCAGACATAAATACATCTGCTGCCTCTGGTCCTGGAGGTGATATATGGACATCAACCTCCATAAAATTATCCAAAACCATCCAAGTTGGCAGGCAGCATTACACCCTGCAGCAGCACATTCCAAAGTTTCACTGTGCACAGTATGAAGGAGTCATTTCAAACACCATCTAGCCTGGTACTGTTTGCTCTCCACAGTTTGAGGCAGGAAAAGTCTTATTCTGCTCCCTGCTACCCAATTCCACTGAATTAGAGATGCTGGGGACTGGACCTGGAACTTTCTGAATGCAAAGTAGGTGCCATCCTGCTGAGATACACTACGTTCTCCTGTCTGAAAGACATTTCTTCTAACCTGGAATCAGACCTGCTCCAGGGGAAGAGAACTCCAGTTTTTCCCCATAAAAAGCCAAGCCAGCTTGCTTGCTAGCTTGGCTCAGCAGCTGGACTTCTTAATCCATCCATTGCTCAGCAACTCAGACACTGAGAAACGATCAAGAAAATGTGTCTTTTTCACACATTCCCAGGCTTAGGGATCTTTTAAAAGAGTCCCCGAAAGGAAGCTAGATTCAGTGAGTTTTTCCCAGCCTGGAGATTTCAGGTGTTGTTGCAGCATAATCCTCATCATCCCTGAATGTTGTTCATAATGGCTGGGGATGATGGGATTTTGAGCCCAATCACATCTGAGGAGCCACAGGCAAATGCCATGCGTGGTGACTATAGAAGCTCTTGGGACTTCATGCAGTTGTCTCTCCCAGACCTAACTGTAGATGCTCTGCTCTTACCTTTGGACCTTCTCCAAACGTAAAACAAGACTCTATTCCTGAATACAGGGCTTCTTTAAATAAGAGCATAGAATGCTGCCTTACAGCCAAACATTAGTCCATCAAGTCCAAGGATGGCCACACTCCAAATCCAAGAGCTGAGTTGCCCCATTTTCAGCATATCTGGAGCTCTGGTATCCACACTGCGTTGACATAGGCTATTTCCGCACTACACTATTATAGTGCTATTATTCCACTTTCAACATCCTGTGAATTCTGGGCTTTGTAGTTTACAGAGACCCAGGAGCTCTCTGGCTGAGAGTTCTATGTGCCCCTCCCTAACCTACAAACCCCGAGATTCCATAGGATGTTGAAAGTGGAATAATAGCACAAGAACAATGTAGTGTGGAAACGGCCATAGTCATCACTCTGAACAATCAGATGTGATAATACCACTTTCAGGTGGAAAATCTGTGTTTCTGGGTGGGAACTCCCCAAATTAGCATTCCGCAATTTGCAAACTTTTTTTTTAACCATTTCCGTGTTTGTTTCCTGGCAATAAATGTCATTTTCAGATTAAAAAATGGGGGGGGGTACCAGGACTTGGGGGAGTCAATGAGGGCTCAAAGGCCCACGCTGGGGCCCACCGGCCACATGACTGTCACCCCTGAACCAGCTTTGGATTGTTGATACTCAATGGCAGAAGGTTCTAAGGGTTTCAGACAACAGTCTTTTCCAGCTGTCTCACTGGACACCGAGGAACGAAGCTGAGACCTTCTCCATGCAAAATAAGTTCTCTACTATTGTCCATTTTGACAAGCTTTGAGTTGTCACTAAAGAAAGAGGCATTTCTTGTATTTCTTTTTCAAACAAGAATGACTGAACGTGAGGCCAGGCAAGGAGGAATGGAAGAGCCTGTTTTTCAAGTCACCAAAGAGAAATGATTCTGTGTATCTGAGACATTTAGGGTCACCTCCCTCTGTCAAGGTTGGCAGCTCCATCACTTACCTCTGTCAGACTTCCCTAAGGGTAAAAGCATGACTTATCTGCCGTGGAAGGCTGAGTTAATGACCACAGATTCGAAGATCCATGGGCTATGCTCATGGTCTGTAGTTTCCATGGCTCAGTAGCTGCTAGAATCTGAGTCTTATTTCTGTTGCTGTTATTTCAGACTGAGGGGGAAACCAGATTGATGAGTTGTTGTATTTCAAGGGGTTATTCAGGCATCGGTTTTTGCACTTTCTTATTTAGAATTTACATAACATACACCAGTGCAGGCTATGTTCCTGACATCAGCAGATTATTTTTATTCCATCTCCAAAAATAAAATAACAATTGTTGGATGTGGTTGCTTTTCTCCATCCATTTTCCCTGTCAGGAAAATGTTGTTTTCATCATGAGCATGTCATATGTGTTGTCATGACCATTACAAATGTGGATGTCTCCTCCCCCATCTCCCCACCTCGTTTCCACCTTTAATCAGATTAATTTCCAGTCACCTAACAGGAAAGGTCATCACTGGTTGATCAGTGGGATGGAACAGAATATTACCTGTCCACGTCAGTTCTGTATGTGTTCATTCACATGTTCATCTTCATGCATGTGTATGAGAGACAATGAGAGAACGAGAATGAAAGAGAGAGAAAGAGAGAGAGAATGATTCTTGCTTTCAGGTACCAAGCTTCCTTGAGGTACTGTATGAATAATCTCACCATTCTGAAACTACAAATCCACACTACTAACTAATTGTGAAATATGCAGCTAGTAGCAGGCATACAACTCTTTCTTACACGGCAAGATGGCTGTCTTTGTCTAAATTTTTACTCAGAAACATGTATCAATAGATATTGATTTTTTAAAATTATCTATCTATCTATCTATCTATCTATCTATCTATCTATCTATCATCTATCTATTTTGTCTGTGAGATGGCTCATTTTCCATCTTTGTACAATATTACTGTACATTTAATGCAGAAAGCCCTAGCATCTTGTGTAAGGTGATAAAATCTTCATCTCTCCAAACAGCTTTGCTGAAATCGATCTTTTCTGAGTGAGAAGTGTGCCCTCTGTCAGTTAAAAGAAAAAACCCAAAATTTGTTGCTGGATGTTGGAAGTGGAAAGGGAAGGTGGGAAGGTAATAGTTTAATTAATGACAGCAGGACCAAGGGCCTGGCAAGAGGGTAGGGTGCGTGAGACAGGATATGTTCACTGCCCTCCCCACATTAAAGGAGAAATTCTGGGGCACTAAATGCTATCATAGATAGCAGTTCAGTGTGGGAAATGAGGAATGTCCTACGAAGATGGCCCCATGATAATTTGAAGAAGAAATATAGAATGGAAAAGTATGCAGCAGTATGCAAAACAAACACATACGTCAGAAGAATTAGTAAAGCAATGTGTAGAGGACACCCATCTGAATAGCCCCAAGTGGCATTAAAGGTTCCAGCATTTAAAAAGTATGGCCTCAGCTTCAATAGAAGAATGTTCCCAACAGCAGAGGTGGGGACCACACGGCCTTGTCAGACATTGCTGGACTACAACATCCGCAGCTTGGAGAAAGGCAATCTTTAGATGTCAGCTTCCAAATTCCCTCACCAGCATGGCTACTGGGGATACCCTGCATGAAATTTTGCTCCCCTCGACACAAAACACAAGCTTATAAAGCTAAGCTCCCCTGCACGTTGCAAAGGCAGTAGGACAGGCTGACTTATCAGAAAGAAACAGCCCATCCCAAGCTTCCGCTTTTACTGCTTTGTCCAACAAGGCAAGACTTATCACATTGCCCCATACTATGCATTTTATAGAAATGTGCAAAGACCATTAAAATAATGGTGCACATTTTCTCTGAAATCACCCACTCCCAAACATACACACATTTTTCTCACCAAAGCATGAGTCAAAGAGTAAAAGAACAGAATTAGAGTTGGAAGGGGCACTTTAGGCCATTAAGTCCAACTACCCCTCCTCAGTGTGATAATCCTTTAGACCAGTGGTTCTCAACCTGTGGGTCCCCAGATGTTTGTGGACTTCAGCTCCCAGAAGCCCCAGCCACTATGGTCAATGCTCAGGGCTTCTGGGAGCTGAAGTCCAAAAACATCTGGGGACCCACAGGTTGAGAACCATTGCTTTAGACATTTAAAGAGTGTCATCATGTCATCCTCAGTCTTCTTTCCACCAGGCACACCCTCCAACGCTCCCAATTTGCAGGGACAGTTGCAATTAATTCTATTTTCCCACTTTTCAGCTGCTTTTAAAATATTCCATTTTCTGATTTCTCCTAACAATTTCCCCCTTTGTACTCAGCTTGCTTCTATTGGTGCAAACAGATCAAAAGCAGTTTGCATTCAACTTAGCAGGGGGATAGGAGAGAAGGACTGGAATCTTGCTCATCCCACTAGGCTCAGGCAAAAGCAAAGTGCTGCAGCCTCTCTTAGTTTGTGTGTTCATCCATATTAACAACTCTGCCACTTTGACCACACTATGATGTTGCCTAAACACGTGTCACCAGTTTTCATCTGTGAAATTTGGGAGGGTATGCTTGAGCACTTCCTAACTGTGGTACACTAAATATTTCCACTCTGCACAAAGCACCCAGGAAGACACAGCCTAGGTGAATCTCGAGTTTGCAGCCCTTACCACATAACATCACCATTCTGACATGGTGATGCATTGCTCCCAGTTCAGGACATGTGCTTTTGCACTACGTTGGTGCTGACCAGGTGCTCTTGTGTCCCCATCCATCATAGAATCATAGAGTTGGAAGAGACCCAGGGGCCATCCAATCCACCCCCTGTCATGCAGGAACACATATCAAAGCACGCCTGACAGATGGCCATCCAGCCTCTGCTTAAAAACCTTCAAAGAAGGAGACTCAACCACACTTCATTGAGGCAGCAGCATATTCCACTGCCAGACAGCTCTGACTGTCAGGAAGTTCTTCCTGAGGTTCAGGTGGAAGCTCTTTTCCTGCAGTTTGAATCCATTGCTCCTTGTCCTAGACTCTGGAGCAGTGGAAAACAAGCCTGTTCCCTCTTCAATATGATAGCCTTTCAAATATTTGAACATAGCTATCATGTCCCCTCTTAACCTTCTCTTCTGCAGACTAAACATACCCAGCTCCCTAAGATGCTCCTCATAGGGCATGGCTTCCAGACCCTTCACCATTTTGGTTGCCCTCCTCTGGGTATGTTCCAACTTGTTAATATCCTTCTTCAAATGAGGTGCCCAGAACTGGACAGAGTATTCTGGACGAGGTCTGAGCAAAGCAGAACAGAGTGGTACTATTACTTTTGTCAATCTAGACACCATACTCCTATTGATGCAATCAAGAGTTGCATTGACTTTCTTGGCTGCCATATCACACTGCCGACTCATGTTCAGCTTGTGGTCTACTAAGAGTCCTAGATCCCTTTCACATATACTGTTGTCCAGTCAGGTATCTCCCATCCTATATTTGTGCATTTCCTTTTTTCTGCCTAAGTCATGATCGTGCGGTATACCATTACCAGAAAAAATCCAGTAATGGCCCCCTTTCCTCCACAATCCTGTTGGCTGCAGGTGTGCAGTAAGGGCAGAAATGTTTGATAGGGCTTCCTTCCACAGTACAGTGCAGGAAGAGCTGGGGGAAGGGACCTGCCACTGATGCTGTACTGCAAAAAGGGAGAAGAGTGTCCTTAACACTATCCACCACTGGCAGTCAACTGGGTTTGGTGGGCAGCGTTCAGGTCCTGATTCCATTCTGGCAATGGCAATGCCACGATCCCACTGGGATGACACGATATCAAGGTATGGTGCAGAAAGGACCTGTATATCCATTCTCTTTCATATTGGAGGGCAGTCACCATGCTCAATTCCTTAAGGTTTATTTAGCAGGCCTCTGTTGCTCTTGTAAAGTAGGTTTGCCTTCCTCCAAGTAGCATTGTTATGAACACACATTATTTGGTTAATGGTTGAAAAACAAAAATGGGTTGACAACACCATTGTTAATGATTAGCTCACTGAAGGGAGCACGCTGAGATTATTGACTCTTTTGAGCCCAGGGTTCTACCTCGATAAAGAAATATCTGAAAAGCAATTCTTAAAAATAAATAATACCACTCCCAATTTATGAATTTATGGGCTAATTTACTAACTATAGTGAAAGTTTAAAATCCGGTTCTTCAGAAAAGCTCCTGGAGGGGTTCAGAAAGTGAAAGAAAGCCGAAAGAACAATGCAAACAGTGCAATAATGGGAGGAGGGGATAGTGATGGAGGTGAAATGCAGCAAGTAAGCTCTCTATCACCGTGAACTGGCCTGGCCTTTGGTAACCTCAGATATCATTTTGATATCACAATTCAACCCTGCTCTGCCGCCAGCCAAGTGTTTGTGAGACCACCAAACAAGCGCGAAGCTAGGCATGGCTATTATTTTGCTGAGTCACATTTATTTACCAAGGCAAGCCAGATACTGCCAGATCCGCTTTAGGGACCTCCCGAAACAAACACCTTCATTACGAATGCGTACTAAAACAAAGAGACCTCTGCCCGAGAGGGCACCCTGGCAAGCTAAGTGCTTAAAAGCCGAGCTAGCCGCATCTACATACTGGCCATACTACTGGCAATTCGGTCTATAACTCAATCATGTAAATTCTGACCTTTTGGAGACATTGTCTCCAGTCCAAAACTCATTGTTTTCGCTCAAGACCAGACTAGCCCACGGTCATTCCTTCCCCTATAAAAATCCCCAGTTCTGAGAGCTCTTCGGACTTGCGTTCGGACTGCTCTCCTGCCTTGCTGCCTCTTCGTTCTGCGAGCTCCCCTCGGCCATCGCACCGAGCCCTCCCGCCCTCCATTGGATCCTTCAGGACTGCGAGATTGGTGACGAATCACCCATTCCCCTAAAGCTCTATTTCCTATTTCTAGTTAGCAGGGTGTTTGTGTTTCTCTTAATAATTGCTTAATAAATCTTATTGTTATTTTGAACGATCTTGCCGGCTCACTGACCTGCACCTGTATACATAGGGTAAAAGATTCCCGCTAAGTTACCCTGTCTCTTGTTAGCCAAGATAGTGCTCCAGCTAATTTCCCCACCTTTGCTTGATTTGTTTTGGTTGTTTGGCCTCCCAGGTCCCCTAATTCACAGGGTAACAGCTCTGTCCTACCAAGGATATCTGATTTTTTGCTTTGGCATTCCAGTTGATGGGAGATGGGGTGAGGTTAAGACTCTATGTCCTCCAAACAATGTCAATTTGAGTATGACTAATCAGACTGCTAAAATTTCTTTTAGCAGATTTGAAAAATGGCACCCTGCTTTTCACATATATTTACTGATTCGTTTTCACAGGCTTTCCTTTCAGAGGCAGCCCAAGACATGTCTCCGCTTGAGAAAGCATAGCAACCCTTCCTCTCTCCGCTACCAAAGTCCACAATGCAGTCAGTGATAGCATAGAAATGAGACTTTTTAGGATTATAGGTCCACACACTCCAACATTTCACAGATGAAAACTCAGACAGGTGTGGCCAAGCAACATCAGGGTGTTCAGACGATGCCCACCTGTGCTGCTGGGCTTGATCTTTTAATATACGGTGTAACCTTAGTGGTCTGCTTTAAAAAGAGTCTCTGTGAATGTGGAAAGGTATTCTTTCAGCACTGACTGCACACTGGATACACCAAACTGGCCACCTGAATGATGGAGCACAGGCCTAAATCCAATTGGTAATCTCAACTAGAATACATCTACTGAATCAATGGGAACCTGGCAGGTCAAAAATTCTGCAGCTTCCATTAATTCAGTGGGTCTGCTCCAGTTGGGACTAACAATTGAATTTAGGCCATAATTATTTTTTATAGCTGTTCAATTCACATGTGAAAAAAGAACTGCACCATCATATTGTTTTATATGCGTGCAAAGGGATCTTGTAGCACCTTTGAGACTAACTGAGACAAAGAAGCAGCATAAGCTTTTGCAGACTGAGTCTTGTCCACATGACAGCGCCACTCCAGCATGGGGACGTGTTGCTGCCAGTCCACCACGTGTGCCATCACACGACATGGTCACAGTCTCGCTGTTCTTGCATCCCCAGCTGTCACAATCACATGGAAAAAAATCCAGTAATGGTGTCCCGTCACACAACAATCATGTCGCCGGCAGCCGTGAAGAAAGGGTGGAAGTGCGATCAACCACTTCCTTCCTCAGTGCAGCCCAGGAAGTGGCCGGCTGCACCATGGGAGAGCGTCCCAAACGCAACCCATCCACTGACACCCGGCTGGGTGTGGAGGGGAGTACTTAGGTCCCGCTCCCAACCAAGCAAAGGCACTGCCAGGATGATGCTAGGACACTGCAGGATGCAGGTAAGGCTCAAAAAGGCCTGAGTCTACTTCATCAGATGTTTTGCATCTGTATATTTTTATGTGTATGGCCTTCCAAATGAGCTTCCATATACAATTACACACAGTCAGGTGACAGTCTAGCAGAGCAGGCCTAGGTAGTAAGATTATTTGAAACTGAAACCATGCAACTCCATTTGTGTACCAGTTCTGCAGTTCATCCTGAAAAGCATCAGAAGACGTCCGTGAGAGAGTGTGCATCTGTGTGTATGCACACATACAGTTTCGCTAACAATCCGTTCCAATACTATGAATTTTCTTTGAATTTGGCTCTTGATGAAGCGAAAATTTATTGTGCAGGGTCAATGTTGGCTAGTACCTTGTCATCCACTGGCATTTCCAGGTGTCTCACTTTCTTGGAAAAGTGGTAACCCTAGAACCCTGAAGAACATGCTGCACTTGGAGTATCTGAATGATATATTCATAATGGCATCTAATTGCCCACATATGAGAAATCACCAAAAGCCCTTATTGTCCTTTTCAAATTAAATTTGCTATCTAGTTGCAGAGCTCCCTTTGTTGAGACATAAATGTCACGGTATTTTTTTAATAGACTCTTTTCTTGCATAAGAAACGAAGCTACATTCTGTAAAGGTCATTTAAACTGAAAGTAAGTATAAACATACTGGAGCTTGGATCCAAATTTAGTCATGCTTACAGCAGTTACATTGAAATTAATGGGACTGATCCATTCAGCCTCAGTGGGAAGACAGACCTTGACCTACCGGTAGATCTTTGAGTGATCACAAGAATGTATGGCTCTCTGTTATTTATGAACAGCCAACAACAACATGTCTCCTCCCATCACTCTAAATCAAAGGCTGTCTCAGGGCTGTTTTTCTTCCCCCGAAGCCCTACAGAAGGAGGATGAATTGTTTTGGGGGATTCTTTCTAAAACAGGAGAATAATGTCTCTTAGTGGGGGTGGTTCTCCTCTAGAAAAGGGTTGCAGGTACCCACTTCTTGTTTTAGAAACAAAGACAAAAAACTTATTAAAAAATAGAAGTGGTTCTTCTGAACCTGGAAGTTATCTTCTGGTCACTTCTTCTTCCATCATAAAGGGGGCAATAAAGCCCCAGAGTTTGCTTACTCTTTTCCTAAATTATACCGTTGAAATAGATAATCAGGACTGTAGTTCTGGGACTTGGTGCAAAATCCTCAACTCAGAACTCTTCTCCTTTGTAGCAATTGCAGTTGGTGGGAATCTGGCCTGAAATCCAACATGATGATCGTGGTAGCTTCAGAGAGTTTAGCTCCTTCACCCCACCTCACCCCCACCATTCTATGCCTTCCAGCATTTCACAGATGAAAACTGGGACACATGTGGCTGAGCAACATCAGAGTATGGTCAAGATGGCAAAAGTCATGAATGAGGAAGAATAAACAAGGTAGGAGAGCTGCTGCACTTTCCCTTTTGCCTGAGCATACAGGGAAAAGCAAAGTGTTGCCCTCTTCTGTCCATTAAGGTAAGTTTTGAAATATGGGATGACAGAAGACTATCCCTACCAAATCAGGGCAGATGAAGGGTATGATTAAAGCCCTCAGTGCTCACCCTTGTTGTTCTTTGGAGTCAGTCGTGGTCACACGATGCATGCACTTTTGCTGACTATATATTTAAAGATATTACTCGACTTCAGTGATTTTAGATTGGAAAAACAAAACAATGCCATTTGAAATCAGCCCATCTCTAGGCTAAATGGTTTGTAGAAAGCAGTGGTTCACTTACGTAATTTTAAACTTTCAATTTAGTCTTAACAGCAGAGGTGGACAATCTTGGCAAGTTTGGGAACCCACTTTGCCTCCTCTTCCCCTATCTGACCAGCCACAGGCTGCATACTCTCTGAAAATCTTTTTCAACCTTTTAAAAAAACTGGAAGTGACCTGAAGCCTACTTCTGTTTACTTAAAATCCATTTTGTTCATCAAAGAAACATGCTGTAAAACATTGCCACCCAAAGTGGTGGTCCATGACCCAGTGCTGTTCCCCAGTAAGTTTCCAGGACAAGTATACCCAGTGGCACAAAAATTGTGCTGATCCCTGGCACAGTCCTATAGCAGCTAACTTGAGGTGCATGCTCTATAGAGAATCAACACCCTTGGAGGTTTCAAGGAATTCTTTTTTCAGTATTTTTTTTCCAGAGGGGCTGAGGGACCGTGACAGGTGAATCAGATAATAGTCAACAGGCCATGTGTTGCCCACCTGTCTTATACCAAGAGACGAATGATGCTATCCATTATTGCTTTTTCTCACCTCCAATACTATTGTTGCTGTTTTGTGCCTTCAAGTTATTCCCTACACATGATGACCCCAGAACTATCATGATCTTTTCTTGGGAAGATTTCTTCCAAGGGCTTTGCCTTTGCCTTCATCTGAGACTGAGAGAGTGTGACCTGCCCAAGATCACCCAGTGGGTTTCCATGGCCAAGCAAGGAATCAAAGCCTGGTCTCTAGAGTCATAGTCTAATGTTCAAATCACTACACCATGCTGGCTGTCATACCCTCAGAATTATTATACATTTAATGTATTTTTCGGCACCATTGTTTTTGAAGAAATTCGTAAAGCTGGGTAGATTCTTAATCAGTGAGCCAAACCGAACCCCGCCCCATCTGAAATGGCCAACTTCAACAGGTACAGTTGCTGCTGCTACTGTTGTTTTAAAGAGGGCTCTTCTGGTTTTCTACGTGATCCAAGTAACCAGGGGGCATGTAGACAGCACGATGAGGTTGCAACACCATCTAGCATACAGTCAGATTGCATTCTTGCCTAATCAGAGCACAAACCCATTGTCCTAAATGGCAGAAGATGCTTCAACCTCTCTCACCCCAAATCATCACCCCAACAGATTTGGGGAGGGGGGATTTGTTCCCTTTTCATTTCAGCTCAGACCTGCCTGTTATTTTGATGAAACCACCTTCTGGCTTCCTGACCCTTTTCCTGTTCTCAGCATTTACAAAGGAGGTAAATTACAAGAGCTCCATATTAAATCAAAAGAAATTCAATGAGCAGAGGAAATAAGACTTCAGGATGATGAAGTTCCGCTCTGTTTTGCTCGTGAATTGGTGGCTGAATTTGTTCATTTTGTCATTAACCTCTGTGGGGAAGCCTTACTGATGGCTTATTTAGTCTTGGTTCCTATGTCGATTCATTATACGCAGACATAATACAGGCTGGAATGAACGATTAGTTTGATGTACTCTCCTGCCGTAATGAGATTAAGCTGAGCCGAAATAGACCGTTCGCTACTCTTGGACCACGTTCACTGGCTTCAGAAATAAACTCCTTTTCTGAGATTTCAGTCCCCACCCCCAGAAACACAGAGGTTAAAGAGTACTCCCAGCCAAACCTGGAAAAGTTAACTTTTTGCCACAATTCCCAATGCACATGTTACTTTTTCAGGTAACAATGGCAGAACAACATTATCTTTAAGAAGTACCAGAATGACCTCTAACAATGCTAAATGTGTGTGCGTTTGTGTGTGTGATGTTTACTTCTTTCATAGAATCATAGAATCATAGAGTTGGAAGAGACCCCGGGGCCATCCAGTCCAACCCCCTGCCATACAGGAACACACACCAAAGCACTCCCAGCAGACAGCCGTCCGGCCATCCAGCCTCTGCTTAAAAACCTCCAAAGAAGGAGATGCCACCACACTCCATTGAGGCAGCATCTTCCACTGTTGAATGGCTCTGCCTGTCAAGAAGTTCTTCCTGAGGTTCAGGTGGAACCTAAAAGTTTTTTCTTCTAAAAGTCTTTTGGGGTACTGAGGCCATTTATTTATTTTTAAGAATAAATTATTTTAAAAATAACGATTTTTTTTAAAAAAAATTGCTAACATGATATGAATGCATTTCTTTTATCAGCTAATTGTAATGTGTCATTTTATAAAAGTAACATCCCCCAGATCTGCTTAATATTTTTATGGTCCAGAAGGCAAAGATGTATATATGGGTTTTTCTTTCTTAGGCGCTAAAATACACTTGACAGGACTAGGCCAGAGTTTAAAAGGTTTCTTTTTCAGATACAACTCCACACCCTCCAACATTTCACACTTGAAAACTGGGACATGTGTGTCCAATCAGCATCAGAGTGCGGCTAAGGTGGCAAAAGTTATTAATGAGGAAGAACAGACAAGCTAAGAGAGGCTGCAGCCGTTTGCTTTTGTGTAAGACCCTTTCTGCAGCATGTTGTCATCCCGCAATGGGGCCAGGAGAAGGATGGGTCCCAGATGATGCTTATGGACCATTTTGTCCATGCCCTGTCATTCTCCTGTCCCCAGGCAGGGCACCTGCACTGCAAATCATTGGCAAGTTTTACCTGTTAATGACCAGCGATTGCGCAGCCCTCCCGGCCTTCCCGCACTTCCCTGAGCTGCAGAGGGTCAGGAAGCGCAACAGCCACACTTCCTGCCCCAGTGCAGCCTGAGTCAGTGCCCAGCTGTGCTGCGGAATGAAGAGACATTGCCACAGCACCTTCTCCATTTCCTCAGGCAGCCAGGGCACGGGGGAGTGCTCCTGTCATGCTCCCCTCCTGGAACCGACTCTACTGGGAGTGTCATGCCCTGCTTTCAGGACCTAGACATAGACCATGTCTCAGAGACTGAAACAGTGGAACCTGAAAAGGTGGAGACAGTCCCACCCACCCCAGAGAAAGAACAGGAGGCAGTGCCAGCCCAGCAGAGACCCCTGTTCCTTCTGACACAGAAGATAACTTACCAATACCCACCTTTGCTGAGCATAGACACCAAAGGGAAAACCTACACAGATCTCAGCAAATTTATAACAGACAGCAGTTAATTATGCACCAGCTGCACTCATCTATGAACCTATAAAAGCTGAGCCATGCCCCTCCAGAACTTATTGGTGATTAACTGACCATTTCTCCTGCGGTGTCTCTGACCTCTGCCTTAGGATCAAATTGACTGTGCTTTCATTTATCAATATTGCTGGGACTGCTGTTATGCTTTGTATTTGTTTCAAGTCTGTTTCCCTACTGGATTAAAATAAGGGATTGCTCTGTGAGACTGTGACTCAGTGCTGCTGCTGGCTCTTATCAGCTGTTTTTTGGCTGACTGCCTGGACTGAGACTGGACAGAGATCCCCATGGGTTGCCTCCGGGATCCGGCAACATGCAGAAATGCCCTAAATCTACTGATAAGAGAACAGGAAGAATCTTTCTTCTCCTCTCCCCCATTGAGGGCAAACTACTTCTGCATTTTGAATTAGTTTCCAGCAATTGAAGTAAAGGAGGAAAGTGGGGAAAGGGGAAAGAAACTGGGACATTTTTAAACCAGCTGAAAAAGAATTAAAAAGCCAGAATTAAAAATAAATAAATAAAAAAGCCAGAATTAATCTGGACCGTTCCTTCCAAATCAGGACAGCTGGAGGATATGCAGCTCCCAGATTTTTTCAGCTACCCCAATCACTGATTCTGGCAGTTGTAATTTCTTTGGTAACATTTTCAATCTCCTTTCCCTACCTACCAAAGTAATAGTCACACCTCTTCCTATTACCGAGTGTCCTTTTTAAAATCCCATTTTAACCCACAAAATGCCAGCATGAGGGCAGGAGGCTCTGCTTTCATTCTGATCTGGCTTTATGATGTAGACACGCAATCAATAAAATTTAAGCCCCCAACAATGTCTGAAGACAGATTAGAGCTAATGCTTCCTGCGTTTACTTTGCATAAAAAGGAATGAAATCTGAATGACACACAGGAGCAGCTCAAGTCATGATCACCAGAGCTACCAAGAATACAATGGGGATCATATTAAGAAAAGCTGAGATCCATAAGCAGGAGCAGGAAAAGAATAAAGGCTAAAACAGCATTTGCTTCCTTTGCTGCAGCATCACACTGCTGGTTCATATTCGATTTATGTTCAAATTCATTCTTCATTCTTCAAAAGGAAGATCCAAAGGCCACACACCACCCCCCAGTGCTCCACAAAAATTGGCATTGAAGACATTTTAACATAGCCTCCAACTGTCCCAATTTGGCGGAGAGAGTCTTGACTAATTCTCGGTAGTCTCACTTTTTCAGCTGCTTCAAAAATGTCCCTCTATATTGAGAGGGAGTAGAGAGTATATCTTTTGCAGCAAGGCAATTTGTAGAGTCCTTGGCTGCGTCATGGCCAAAATCTAACAACTCTGGAGTGGCATTGAAAGGACTGTTTTGTGTTTAGTTCGCCCTGGTAGATCAGCGTTGCTTTAGCCAGGCAGTTCAGGAATGGGAAAAGATCGACAGTTGGGAGCCGATGTGGGAGTAAACTTGCCTTCTACTAGCCTGCTTAAACAGTTCTCATAACCACTAGGATGGGATATGGCTCATGGCTGTGTTGATTCTTCATTTGTTTCTGCACTATATAAACCTTGGGAGTCCAACTTCCAGTGCCCCCCAGCAGTAGGAAGCCATTAGCCAGCCAGCCAAGGAAATCTGAGGTGCCAGCTTAGGGATAGCAATAGCAATTGCAGTTACATTTCTATACCGCCTATCAGTGCAAAGCATTCCCTAAGTGGTTTACAATGTATTTTTTTAGGTAATTGCCCTCAACAAGCTGGGTACTCATTTTACCAACCTACAGAAGGATGGAAGGCTGAGTCAACCCAGAGCCCTGCAGGATCGAACTTACAACCTTGTGACTGCAGTACCAGCATTTAACCCCTGAGCCACCAGGGCTCATAGGGATAAAAGAGATACTTAGCAGTCCCTTATGAGAGGGGATGCTGGAGCCCCTCATCTAATAGATTGTGATACTCCCTCTGTTGTAGACTGTTGGCTGCATCACTGCTCACAAATAAGCTCATGTTACAGCAGAGTTACATGTGAGTTTTCTGTACCAAAGGAAATCTTAGGAAGGCGTGGAATTGCAGCCAGTTGCAACTCAGAAAATGGCTCAAGGCGGGTTCTGGATGTTCCTGGGATCACATGTAGCCTGCAGTACTCACGATTCTTGGCCATGGCTGTTTCCGCACTATCCTGTTTTCATGCTATTATTCCACTTTCAACATCCTATGGAATCTTGGGGGTTTGCAGTTTAGGGAGGGACCTCAAACAGGATAGTGCAAAAATGGCCCATGATGTACAAGATTGCAATGCCGATGTCTTTTAAGAAGAGAGATGAAGGGAAAAATATCTCTAGACTGCTTCTCAGTTGTACATCCGAATGTGAATTTCGTGCGTGTGTGTGTTTTAATAACCCGGAACAAGGCTCTCTCGAGCGGCCCTGATTAGCAGCCTTCAAAGGGATCATGTAATCTGTTTATGCAACAAGATGTCAAATCGCTACACAGGGGGGAAAAACGAGGCAATTAGAAGCCTCTCCCACTGCTCCAGACACCGCTGTCGGATCTTAAACAATGCTCTCGACATCTGCTGCTCCCCTTGATCTGAAGTGGCGGGACAGCTCATTCCCCTTAAATACCTTGTTTTGATGGCAAGGTGTTAAGAGAGAGAAGTAAGCGCGGAGCAAAATCTCACAGATTTCTGCCTCAATTATGCATTAGCCTGCTAGAAGAGGCAGATTGGGGAAGCATATCCCTCAACGGTTTTATTAACCCCAGGCTGTTCACTTCTGCTCTTGTTTTGGCAGACCAGAACATATGGATGATGCGTGCTGGTGATGGCGAAGATGCTGGTGTCAATGACATATGGATGAGGATGGGGATAATACAGACAATTTTCAATTTGCAAACCGGAGCCATGTAACAGTACATATATCAGTTGGAACCATGACTGGGTCCTTGCAGAACTACTCTTGTGAAATAGTCATATTTCATTGGAGCAGGAGTAAGAAACACATTACCTTCCTCAGATGTTGTTGGATTTTGACTCTCATCAGTCCTAGCCAGTGGAGCTAATGGTAGGGGATGATGGGCAGCGGAGTATCGAGGCTTAACAGTGCCCAGGACAAGGGGGTGGGGCGAGCGACAGAGGTGGACAGGGTGAGTGGCAGGCGGAGGTGGCCGTGGTGAGCGGCGGGTAGGAGCGAGGCAAGCGAGCAGGGGGGTGAGCAGAGGTGGGGACGGTGAGCAGTGGTGGGACGGAGTGGATGGCAGGCGGAGGTGGGCTGGGCGAGCAGCAGTGGGGGCAGGTCGAGCGGCGGGCAGAGGTGGGCGGGGTGAGCGGAGGTGGGCAGGGGGCGAGGGCAGGGCAAGTGGCGGTGGGCAGGGCAAGCAGCGGGCGGGGGTGAGACGAGTGGCAGCAGGGGGCTGGGCGGGGGGTTCCCTTTTTTGCGGCCCATCATGGCATTGGTGCCTGGGGCATGTATTTCAGTTGCCTCACCCTACATCCGCCTCCAATGATGGGATTTTCATTCCAGCGACATCTGAAGAACCACAGAGTCCCCCGTCCCTGATGCTGTGCCTCTGGTCTCAGGAATAACAATATGGCTCCAATCAGAATACCAATATGGCTCCAATCTCAGGGTGCACGAGCCTATCACCTCAGATGTTGTTGAGCTCTAACTCCTACCAGTCCCAATCAGTATGCTCAATGGTCAGGGATTATGAGAGCTGATCTGGGCAGGAAGAGGCTGACAAAGCTAGATATGTGATAATAACAGATTTTCAAGGACTTTTCCTTCAAACTCTTAAGCACTCTCCTCTCCTTTTTTGAATAAATGGTTGAAAAGCTGAATGATTTTTTGCTTGAAATGGGGAATTGCTCAGTTTCTGCCAAAGATAAGAGAATCATAGAATCTTTTTGCACTACACTGTCCTAGTGCTATTATTCCACTTTCATCATCCTATGGAATCCTAGGGTCTGCAGTTTAGGGAGGGGCATTTAGAATTCTCATCCAGAAAGCTCCTTAGCCTCCATAAACTACAAACTCCAGAATTCCACAGGATGTTGAAAGGGGAATAACAGCACTATAACAGTGCAGTGCACAAATGGCCTTAGTGTTGGAAGGGACCACAAGAGCCACCCAGCCCAACCACCTGCCATGCAGGAATACACAACTAAAGCACTTCTGAAAGATGCCCATCTAGCCTGTCCATTATGCTATCAAACTGCTCTTGCCATTGGGAATTTCTTCCCAATGCTTAGGTGGAATCTGTTTTTCTTTTAGCCTGAATCTGTCATGTTCTAGTCTCCGCAGCAGCACAAAACAAACCAGCTCCAACTTCTACATGACATACTGTTAGATATTTAAAGACACACATCATGTCATCTCTTAGTCTCCTCTTCTCTGAATTAAACATACTCAGCTCCCTAAGTCATTCCTCACAAGGCATGGTTTCCAGACCTTTGATCTGTCTGATCATCCTTCTCTGGACACATTTCAGCTTGTAAATATCCTTCTTGAACTATGGGACCATGAATTAGACATAGTCTTCCAAGTGAGGTCTGACCAAAGCAAAACAGAGCAGCACTGTTGCTTCCCTTCATCTTGATGAAGCCTAGAATTGCATTGGTCTTTTTGGCTGCTGCATCACATCACTGACTCATGCTTAGCTTCTGGTGTATTAAGAGCTCTCGTTCCTTTTCATACGTAGTGCTTTTAAGCCAGATGTCACCCGTCCTATGTTTGTGCCTTTCATTTTTCCTGCCTACCTGTAGTACCTTACAATTATCCCTGTTGAAATTCAGTTTAGATCATGTGCTGAATCACTCTTGGATGGAAATTACTAATTTCCAACCAATTCATACTCCTGGGTTGAAATCACTACTAGGGTTGTGATATAGCAACTCCTATTGGTTAGGAGGGGAAAAAATGAAAATATTCCCATATGTCCCCTTGCTGCCACCTGCTGGTTGGAGTCCTGCTTCTGTCCCCCTCTGGATTAAGATATTTGGTCATTTCTGCACTAGACTGTTATAGTGCTCTTATTCTACTTTCACTATCCTATGGAATCCTCAAAGGCCCCTTCCCTAAACTGCAAAACCAGGATTCCATAGGATGTTGAAAGTGAAATAAGAGCACTATAACAGCCTAGTGCAGAAATGGCCTCAATAATAATAATAATAGGCCTTCTCCAGCTTTCCTGTTTCCTCCAGCTGGACCAATTGGAATGTTCTCAAGTGGCTTCCTTTAAGAAATGAAGGTCCCCTGTGTTGGATACACTCTTTGGCTAACTATGAGTAATGACAAAAACTTCCCTTGGTGCGTGTAGGTGGGAAGCACTGGACTAGCACATGTATTTTGTAGTTTCTCTCTCTTATCCTTTGTTGTTTCTCACCTATATAAATATGACTGCTGTTCAGATAGCCAGAATAGATTCCCCTGGATACATGTTCTGGAGGGGATTCTGCAACCTGGAGCCCCCCTTCCCCAAAGTAACATTGCTAAACTCTGGGCAATAATAGACAGCAAGTCACTAACTAGCACCATTTCTGAAAACAACAAGCCCATTACTACAACAGTCGTGGCTGTTCCCTGAAACGATAACAACCACTCGGAATTAGCTTGCCATGTTTTTCTCATTCATAGGCCATTTCCATACTAGACTGTTATAGTGGTATTATTCCAGTTTCAACATCCTACGGGATCCTGGGGTTTGCAGTTTAGGGAGGGGCCTTTAGAATTCTCAGCCAGCGAGCTCTTTGGCCTCAGGAAACGACAAACCCCAGAATTAGTGTAACGTGGAAATGTCCTGAGATTTAAAGAAGCAAGCCAAACTGCTGAATCCCCACTCCAAAATAACTTCAGCACCTTGGTTAGTACATTTAAAGTCAGGACTAAAATCTAGGGCAGATTCACCATTCCCACTGACATCGAGCCATGAGGTGAACATCAGTCTTAACAGGGCCCAGTTATAGATCACCTTAGCATTTGTCTTTCTATTTATTCTTCTTCAAAGTAGCTTTTCAAGCTCTGTTCCTACCTCTGTGGGTTCTTTTGCTAGATCAAAGGAGCAGAATTGTTTTCTGAGGTCTGAGCTAAAAATGAACCCTTGGTCTTGAAAATCATTTCTTCTTCCCAAAATAGAAGGAAAATGTTCTAGACCGTTCTGCCTGGGCTGTTTGTTTCATAAGTCTCAGAGCAAAGTAGCACTCTGCTTATTTGGAGCTGTTTCCTCTTCAAGACCAGGAAACCTGGGAGCGGATATCCTTAACTCATATGGTATCTTTATCTCACAGGCTATTAAATGGCAGGGGATGAGGTGGTAGGGGGAGCCAGCTAAAATTTACTTTTGAAAGTTTGCTCCTGAAAAGTTTGTCCCTAGTCATAGGCAAAAAAGCTTCTTGCACAAGCTGCAAAAGTGCTGTGTAAGACGCCGAAAGCAAAAGAGGGGGATTCTTTCGCTAGCATGCTTTAAACATCGATACATGTTGCATAGCATACATCCACATAGCAATGGTAGGTCGTCTGGGCAGATGTAGACATCTGGGCCTAACTATGAATAACTATGGATAATCTATCTTTAAATAGGTGCAAGCTGGCTTGATAACTGTGCCACATTTCTAGCATACGGAGTTTGACAGCAGCATGCGTTTCTGGCAGAAAGGGTGATCTTTTTGGAAGCTTCCATTTCTATTATCAAGGTCAGATGTTCAATTTCTTTTGAAAGAGAAGTGCTACAGATTAAAGACTGCCCGGAAGCCTCACTCTCTAATACCAGAGCCACTGAATTTATTATGAGCAATCTAGAATATTTTCTTTGTTGTTTACAGGCTAGGCAATAGAACAGGTGCTTGGCATAACAAAAAAAAAATGGTTCAATCCCTATCATCTCCACATTAAAAGAGAAAGAGAGAGAGAGAGAGAGAGCAAGGAGAATAGCAAATGATGTTCTCTCCCTGCGAGTCTGCAGAACTTGAATTAGATGGAACAACAGACCGCAAAAATAACAGGAGTTTGCTAAGGCAAAGCTTAATAAGGCAAAAATAACCTCCGTTGGAATAACTAGTCAATTTTCATTCCACCTCAGTTTCCATCTCACTTTGTCATGCATTCAGTCATGAATCCATTCCACCCAATCATAGAATTATAGGATCATAGAAACATAGAGTTGGAAGAGACCACAAGGGCCATCAAGTCTAACCCCCTGCCATGTAGGAACAAACACTCAAAGCACTCGCAGCAAATGGTCACCCAGCCTCTGCTTAAAAACTTCGAAAGGAGACTCCACCACACTCTAAGGCAGCATATTCAACTGTTGAATGGCTCTGACTGTCAGGAAGTTCTTCCTGATGTTTAGGTGAAATCACTTCTCCTGTAGTTTGAATCCATTGCTCCATGTCCTAGTTTCTGGAGGAGCAGAAAACAAGCTTGCTCCATCTTCAAAATGACATCCTTTCAAATATTTAAATATGGCTGTCATGTCTTCTCTTAATCTTTTTGTCAGGCTAAACATACCTAGCTCTCTAAGCCTCTCCTCATAGGCCATGGCTTTCGGACCCTTTACCATTTTGGTCGCCCTCCTCTGAACACGTTCCAGCTTGTCGTGGTGTCCAGAACTGGACACAGTATTCCAAGTGAGGTCTAACCAAAGCAGAATAAAGTGATGTTATTACTTTCTTTGTTCTCGACACTATACTTCTGTTGATACAGCCCAGAATCACATTGGCTTTTTAGCTGCTGCATCACATTGTTGACTCATGTTCAACTTGTGGTCTACTAAGACTAGTAGATCCCTTTCACAGGTAATATTTTCAAGCCACGTATCACCCATCCTACATCTGTGCTTTTCATTCTTTCTTCCTAAGTGTAGTACCCTACATTTTCCCCTGTGAAAATTCATTGTGTTAGTGTTGGCCCAGTTCTCTAATTTGGCAAGGTTATTTTGAATTCTGATCCTGTCCTGTGGGGTATTAGCTATCCCTCCTGGTTTGGTGTCATCTGCAGATTTGATGAGCATGCCTTCTATTCCCTCATCCAAGTCACTGACAAAGATGTTGGATAGCACTGGGCTCAGGACAGTTCTTTCCAGGATGGAGAGGAGCCATTGGTATTTGGCCAGTCAACCAGCTACAAATCCACCTAACAGTAGCTTTGTCTAACCCACATTTTATTACCTTCTCTGTAAGAATAACTTGTCAAAGGCCTTATGAAACCAAGATGTACTACATCCACAATGTAAATATCATCCTGAAGTTGATATACTGTTTCTACAAAGATATATAACATTCCCAAATATAAGTATTTTTTTTATTGCAGCTCATCCTAATACAGGGCCACAGAACCATGGCAGAGTGAAGCAAAACTCTGGAACACAGCAGAGTAAGCAAAACTCTGCAACAAAGAGACGAGAGAAAAAGGGAACTAAAAAATTCAGATTAAAATCTGTTGCAGAGCTTTCTTGTTTGAAACTGGAAGAGGACAGTCCATGGAAGAAAAGGGTTCCTTTCACATTCCAGCCGTTTCACATTTCTCCCATCACTTGTTCAACAATTCACAAGTGAAAACTGGTACCAGTATGGCTGAGCACCATTAGAGTGTGGTCAAGACAGCAAAAGTTACTAGTGAGGACAAAAAAGAGGCTGGGAGAGGCTGCAACAATTTGCTTTAGCTTGAGTCGATTGGGACGGAAGGGCCTCCCCCCGCTGTTGAATTAACTGAGTGACAACTGCTTTTGTACTTTGAATTCATTTGCAGCAATTGAACAAAGGTGGAAAGTGGAAGGAGGGAAGGGAAACTGGGACATTTTAAAAGCAACTGAAAAGATTTGGTGTTGAAGCGCAATTAGGTTTAGAGGATAATTAGCTCTGAATCTCAGAGGTAAAACAATACATAAGAATTTTCCTTTTTTCAAAGTGGGGGATTTATTTTTTTCTTGATTTAATAAACGATGTGGGAAAATGTGGGAAGTCTAGGGCAGAAGAGAGGTAAATAACAAGCTAGAAAATGCCCTTCTGACTCCCTTTTTAATTCACTCTTACTTTAATTTCTTTTTCATATCTTCTTTTTTCTTTTTTTTCTTTTCTTTTTCTTGTTTATGTTTTTTCTCAATTTACTTACTTTCAGCCCCTTGTCATGTCATATTTTGAAGTTGCCAATAACTAAAGAACAGTTATAGAATAGTTATAACAGCTATAGTAGTTATAACTATTTTATTACGTTTTGTTAGTTTAGGAAAATTCTTAAACTACCTCTTTTCATTTTTATTTTATTTTCTCTTTTTTTCTTTTCCTTTTTTCTACCCTTTTTCTCTACTCTCTTTAATACTTTCTTCACTTTCTCCCTCTTTACTTTTTTTTTAGCTTGAGGGTAGGAAATATGTTATTTGTACATAATCCTCTTTTTGTTGAAATTTAATAAAGATCATTATTTTTAAAAAAAACTGAAAAAGTGGGATGCCATAGGATTAATTCTGAGTCAGTTTTGGAAGTTATAGCCCTCAAAGTAAGTTTTCTAGGCTGTACCCCGAAGTTCACTTTTCTTAGTCCATCCCTTACACAGTAAATTTTTAAAATCTCAAGAAATGCTCCTCTTAAACAGTACTGCCACTAAAAGCCTTTGCAAACAGCAGTGTCTTTAGCTGCCATCTGCAAAGAGGATACCAGCTGAATGATCACGGACTGGGGTATCCCTAGTTGAGGACCCACAGCCATAAAGCTGTATCTGCCGGAGCCAGGAAGCTTATCTCATTTCCTTCCAAGCTCTTTAAATATTTGTTCATTATACATTACAAACCCACTCAGTTGCGTAGGAATGTGGGGGGAGGTGATTTGCCTCAGGCAGCAATGTTTCTGGGGCATCCCAGCCCATAGCCACACCTCCGCGTGCCTTGGCCACACCCCCAGCACTGCAGCCACGCCCACACACAGTGGTCCTGCCCCTCATGACATAGCCCCGCCCCCCCTCCACACACTCCAAGCTCCGCTCTCTCTTTCTAAATATAATTCCCAGTTTGGTACCACAGGACTGCTTACATATTATGATTTTTGTAATTGATGGAGAACGGATAGAAAAATGGAGGATGGACATGAATAGATAGGTTGGACAATATACCAAACAAAATACTAAAAAAAATCTCATTAAAAATTTCAAAGCTCTTGAAACAACATTGTAATAAATTAAAGGGAGAAAACAGGGAAGACCAGCTGAATGGAATGGCTGAAAGCAACACCCAGTAAGGTCCAAGGTTTCTCCCCCTGGCAGGAGTGTCCCCTGAAGGGACTTCCACTCATAGGACACTTCTGCTCTCAGCTTTTTGTTCTTCTCCTGAAAATGTGCTCAGGAGAGCTGGGGGACCTAAAGGCATGATGGATAGATGTTGGAAATGTGAAGAACATAACTGGAACTTTGTATTGTATGTGGTGGACTTGTGGAAAGGCTACGAAGTTTTGGATGGAAATACAGAATATGATTCAAAGGCCACTTCCACACAAGAGGGGAGGAGCGGTTCACTGCATGTCAAGAGCGGTGTTTTTATACTCCAATCTGGAAACTGAATTCAGAAATTCAGAAACGGTGCTGTCTGCACTCCTCTCCATTTACATCATATTACTGTGGAGAACCGTGGTTGCTGCATCCACAACAGCGAGTCCTTGGCCACTCCCATTCCTCTCCCTCACCCCCATCACCGTCACCATCGCCATCACCGATTGGTCTGTTTTTTAAAACACACACACATTTGCTACGTTTGTGCACAGGAATGTTTGTTCGTTGATACATGGAAAAAAACATGTTTTAGCAGTCCACTACCAAATCCACTCTCTTCCCACTGTGTTTAACACAGGAAGACAATAATGATAGCAGCCTGTCCTTTGATGGGTGGAGAGAGATAGGGAAGGAAATGATGGAAGAGACAGCCTGGAAATGCCCCTGGCTGGCCACTTCTGTGCTGTGAATCGATGTTACGCTTCTAGATGCGGACTAAAACCAAAGCAGAACCAGTTTGGGAGATTTACATCGGACTTTTTCCAGTTTTCACATACAGTGGTTTCACATCGCAATGAACCGCAGTGAACTGTTCTAGGAGCTGAAAACATGCAGAACCATGATGAAACTATGATGCTAAAATGGTACGACATGCAGACCAGAAGGTAAAAATTCGACGCTGCTATGATTTATCAACCTTGTGCGGCAATGGCCAAAGAATTTTGAAATGCCAAATAGTTAAGATACCTGAACTATTTTTGCTAGGAATTTGGAGTGATGATGTTAAAATTGATTAAAAATAAATCAGAAACTGCTTCAATATATACTGCTGGCTGCAAGACTCGTCTATGCAAAGTATTGGAAGAAACTGAGATCCCATCACAAAATAGATTGATGTCAATTGTAGAGACGGATAAATTGTCTTTCAAACTCAAGAGAATTTCTGACGAAGAATTTATTTCAGAATGGAGATGTCTAATAGAATTTTTAAGGACAAATGTGGGTGATTTGGTGATTCTAGGGTTTTGAACTTGCTCAATATTGTGCCTCTTTAAAAAAAACTGTAGTAGTATATTATTTTCCTAAGAAATATGTTGAGAAAAAATTAAATATGATTATAAGTTGTTGCTATAATATGTTTAAGATAGATTTGCTTTGATTAATGGGAATAATAATATAGTGGAATTAAATAATAATATTTTTAAAATAGTTAATAATAGTGATTTTTGAAATGGAAATTTATGGAATATAAGAAATTTAGGAAATGTAGAAATTAAAATAGTTTGGGAATATGAACATAAACAGCAACAAATTTAAAACAGTAGAAAAAAATGAATTTAAGCTAAGTACATTTTCATATCTTGGAGCTGTTTGCAACAAGGGTAGGAACCATTTTTAATTAGATGTCTCTTTTTGTTGTTGTTTAGTTTAGTCCAATTTGATTACTAGTTTAATTTAAGTATGGTATATATGTATATAATTTTCTTTCTTTGCGTGCTTAGTGTAATCTTATATGTAGATTATTTCGTTGTTGGTTTGGGGGGTTTTTTGGTCTTATGTATTTCTTTTATTTATTTTTTAAATTCTAATAAAAAGAAAGAAAGGAGAGCTGGAGGACCTCCAGTAATAGTGGAGCAGGAGATGAAGGATGAGAGGATATTGACAAACAATGCTCCCCGCTTCCCTCCCAGCGAGGATTAATACCACTGGAATCCTTTGTTAGTTCATAAAGTCCGTCCATTAGTAAAATCCCAGTTAGGATTCCAGGTCACTTTCTGTCATTTTACTAAGATCCCAAATCCCCAAGATCCGCCCACAACCATTTTGCTGCCTGAGTTGGAACAGCAAAGAGCCACACAGTGCCCAAAGTCGACCAAGTTATTTTGGCTTCTGACCACAAAGGGACTCTGCCTTTGCAGTGAAAAGAACAGTTATTACAAATGAAACAAGTGATAAATTGGTGACGCTTTTCATGACATCCACCATCTGCTGCTCAAAGGAGCTGCCTCTTTTTGTGAGGCCAGCCCGAACATTCCCAGTGAAAAGTGTATTTCTGCAGTCTGCTGAAAGGCAGGTGAAGATGGGAGCCAAAACAGAGAAGCCGCTTTTATTCAGGTTCTACAAACAAATCTCTGATTGGACTTTTAAATCCGGCAACTGAATTGTCTGATTAAAAGAAGAAGTTACATATCCAAAGACTGATCACATAAAAGAAAGGAATAACCATTTTCTAAAAAATTAGCAACCAACAACCAAACCATCCAGTGATGTTTTCTATAGGATGCCACACATGGTATGTATTCACATGGCACAATTGTAGCACAGTCATACCACTGTAACTGCCACAGTTCCGTCCTAGGAAATCCGGGGCTCTATTGTTTCAGGAGGTAGTTAAAATTACCTGCCAGAGAGTGCTATTGTTAAAGTAAATCTATGTTCCTCAGCAAACTACAAATCCCAGGATTCCATAGCATACAGCCATGGCAGTTGAAGTGGATTCAAAGTGCTATCCTTGTGGCATGTGGAACATGCGCTGTTCTATAGAACTGTACAACGTACAGCTCCCTCTTAGCAGTTCTTGGGGATCCTTCCTTTGCTGACCTGATTTACAGAAACTGATTGGGGACCCTGAGTTAATTCTTATTCCCACAAGCCTTACCTCAAGAAAAGTCTGCAACCAACAGACCAAACGCTTTGGCAGCCGCGGCTGGGATGGCAGCGTCTGTTAAATGCAACTCTTCTGATTCACTGTTGGGTTCTGTGACTTCTAGGCTGGGTTTTCCGAACGGCGTGATGATAACTGCTGGCTCAGAGATGTCCTGGAGGGGCCGGGTACATGGTGTTTGGAGATAAAGAGAGCAGACGTGCTTTCTGAAATGTCCTCAGAGAGTTGGGTGGATCTACAACTGGAAGGCACTTGAGGGCCAGTTCATGTATTTTTCATATGAAAAAATTGTTAATATTTTAACACAGAGGCTCTTATTTTGTATCTTGGCCCCCTACACACAAATATTATGTGATCTGTCTTAAGACCCAGTATCTCGAGAAAGGCTGCATCCTAAATAAATAAATAAATAAATAGACTATACTGACTAAATGAGGGCATTATATGAAAGAGTGTTGGGCCATGTGGTTCCTGCATCTTGTCTGTACTACTTAAGACTGCAAATGCAGTGGCACGTGGCACAACACTTCTCCATATAGTGCCCTCATTTAGAAAGCTAGCAGGTCAAAGAGAGACATGCTTCTGACCTGATTTGCTACATTTCTATGTGTAGGATTTTCTTTTGAATTTCAATGGAGGGGCATTCCACGACAGCCTCACTCCTCAGAAGACTTGGAGGTGACCTTGGAGGGTTCTATGAATGGAAGAATTCTTGCCCCCTCCTAGAAGAAGTGACATATGATGATTGTAGGTGGTTCTGTGCTGACAGGAACAGCAGCAGTGATGTGGGAGCCTGATAAGATGTCTCAAAAGATGTGCTTTCTCCCAGAGGTGAAGATCCATGGTCTAACACTGTTAAAACTCATCAGGCCAACTGACAACTATCCCTTCCTTCTGATCTGCATTGGAACAAATGAAACTGCAAGACATAGCCTTCAATATATTGCAAGGGACTATAAGGCACTGAAGAAGAAGAGCTGTTCATAGTGGCGTAGCTGGGGGGAGCAGAGAGGACGATCCTTCCCAGGCGGCACATTTTTGGGGGTGCCAACGGCCCTCCACAACATGGCCAAAATGATGACCTCCCTCTTCCCCTACGCCCTCCAGAGCCCTGCCGGCTTCAAGGCACCCAGCGCCCTCGATGGCCTCAAGATCCAGCTCCCGCTCAGCATCCCACACAACATCGACATCCTCAGCTGACCCGTGGCCGCTGCTTCCACTGTCGGTGGCAACCTCCTCACTGGCCTGCCTGGCTGAACAGGCTGGCCACTGCTGCAGCAGAGATGTATTTTAACCCGTTGGCTGTCTCCAGGTACACCAATCCCCTGGCCGAGCTGCCCGGGTAGCCACCCATCTTCTGGCCTTGTGACCAGAACCCATGGAGGGACCTGCAGCTTGGCTGTCCCAGTAAGGCGGGAACATGGCAGGCCTTTCCAAGTGGAGGGAGGTATGGTTGAACCCTGAGTCCAGGAAAAGGGAGCGGGGTGCATGTGGGGGAGAAGGGGCTCTTTTGCCCCAAGCGGCAAAAGCTCTTGCTATGCCACTGACTGTTCAACAGTGGAAGGTACCGCCACAGAGGGTCATGAACTCTTGTTCTTTGGAGGTCTTTAAACAGAGGTTGGATGTCCAACTTTTGGAAGTATTTTAAGTGTTGATTCCTGCATGGCAGAGGGTTGGACTAGATAACCTTTGTGCAGTAGAGTAGGAACGGGGGGCATTTCGCCCCGGGTGGCAATGTTTTGGGGACATCCTGGCTTGTAGCCATGCCCCCGCATGCCCTGGCCACACCCCTAGGCACCACAGCTATGCCCCACGCACTGAGGTAGCCCCTCCCTCTCCCTCCCCCCTCCACACACTCCAAACTCTCCCACTGTCCTTGTGCTCTCCATGATTCCAACTCCATGATTCTAATTGACATAAGGTTTCATAGAGTCCAGTCTACTTCGTCAAGTATATGATATGAAATGGTCTTGATAGGGTCTTCACAAGGTCCGTGAATGCTAACAGTACGAAAAATAAAAGGTTTTAAGATATACAAGACTGGAGGAGGAAGATGACATAGGCAGAGACACTCTTCGTTGGCTCTTGCATTGGTATGTTTATATGAAACAAAATCCAAATAAAGTTGTCCCCACATTTGCAGGAGTTAAGGGCAAAAGTGGAAAAATGGTGAATATCTGTAGCCTCCCCGCCATCATATTTAACGTAAACCAAAAAAGTATGATAAATTTGAATCCATAGTGGGGAGCATGGTAGCTGCCCAGTTCTACCTTTGAGATGTCAGGGTTCCTTCACAAAAAAAAAGTGGGCAGTTGGCCAGGCTTGCTGCCGCCTCTGCTGCTGCCCAACTTCATTTTTAATAGGAACTTGCAGCCTCTCTCCCTAGTCACATTCTCTCACAGTCTCTTTCAGTCTTCTGAGGCTTGAGAGACACTGTAAATGTGAGGTGAGATTTAAAAGTCCCTTTTAAAATTGGTCCAGGAGAGCAGTGAAGGTGGCATCAAATAAACCACAAATAAGCAGATCTGTAAATATTTATCTTGCAGATGTACAGGGACCAAATGTACTGTTTGGTTTGCTTCAGTCACTGGCCTAGCTGTTGAAAATACTGAGCCTTTGCTTACAAACTGCAATAGGTTAATAATAACTGAATTGCATCTGCCTAGTTTTTGTAGCAGCCAAACTAGGTCAGCTTTCTTTTCCTTTACAACCCATCTAGTCACTTGGATAAGCAGAGATTTATGTGAGAGTTTTATTGATAAAATACTATTAGATGTAATTTGTCAGTCTTGAAATATCTGTCTTATGTTCTTTGTGCCAAACTGAGGAGAAAAGTATTAACTCTTTTACATACTGATATCATTCATCCTTAATTTTTTAAGGAATTTGTATATATAAGAGGATTATTCTTTAGAACAACTATTAGCGAGGACAGCCAAAAATACATATTGGAGATCAATATAGCTTTGATTACTTGAGCTCGAAGAACATAGGCGCTTTTCGCACGGTATTTGCCATGTGAAATGGTGCCTGGAGCGTCACACAATTGTGAGGAGAGATCTGCACGATGCACTCACAATCGTGTGACGCTCCAGGGCCTGGCAGGAGCTACTCGCGCACTTTTTCATTTTTGGCTTTCAGAAATCGTGCATTGCTCCAGGGCCCCGCGCATACTTGCTGTGCGTGCAGAGCCTCCGGAGCTGCAGCGATCATGCTTCCTGCCCCAGGCTGCACTGTGGGAGGAGGAGGGGGCCTCTCGCGCTACCTGCTCGGGAGCAGGCAGCTCGTGCAGAGCTGAAGCAGCGGGGACCCAAGAGCCTCTCACTGGAGGCTGCTCACACAATCCTCACACCCCAGTGCTGAAAAAAGGTAAGGTGCGGAAAGGGTCATAGTGGAGGGCATCATTTCCTGCTTGGGAGTGTTGCGTCCTCATTTAGTTTGGAAGTGAGTATTGTGCAGCCTTCCGGATGATGTTGGACTGAGGTCATTTCTGCAGTACGCTGTTACAGTGCTATTATTCCACTTTCAACCCCCTGTGGAATTCTGGAGTTTGCAGTTTACTGAGGCCCAAAAGCTCTCTGGCTGAGAATTTTAAATGCCCCTCTCTAAACTGCAAACCCCAGGATGCCATAAGATGTTGACAGTGGAATAATAGCACTAAAACAGCGTAGTGTGGAAATGGCTCAAAACTCTCCCCACTCTAACCACAGAGCTGTAAATCCGATAGTGAGAAATGCTGGGTATTGTAGTTCAATAACATCTGAAGGGCTCAACAATGCTCATCCTGATCTGCTTGGTCCGGATTGCCATCTGACGGTGACAATTGTAAGCATATATGAAATCAATCAAATAAATAACATGGCAGTTGTAAGGATAAAGTGGGGAGAAGGAATGGTAGGTATATCACCTTGAGTCATTGGAGAAAAGCCAAGAAATCAATGTGCTAAATAAATAAGCCTGCCCAAGTCTGACAATCTGCAGCGGAGGGCTTTATCTCTGTCCCCCCAGCCTCACAGACTTGTAGGGACCTAAGAGAAAGCCTTTATGGCAGTTGCACCTTGGCCGCGGCGTGCCCTGCCTAAAGGACTGAATCAGCTCCCTCTCTGCTCTCCTTTCACCAGCAGCAATGACCTTCCTGCTTTAAAAGGCCTTCGGCTTTTATCTGGATGGGGTAGAAGAATGTGCAAGGGGTGTGTTGTTGTTGTTGTTGTTTTAATATGTGCTTAATGTGTGTTTAATTGTTTTAGATGTTTTAATTAGGTTGAAGAGGAGGATGCACAGAGGATAGGGACCAAAATGGCAAAAGGTCTGGAAGCCAGGCCCTATAAGGAGTAGGTTAGGGGCTGGGTATGTTTAGCCTGGAGGAGAGAAGGTTAACAGGTGACATGATAGTCATGTTTAAATATTTCAAAGGGATGTCATATGGAAGATAGAGCAAGCTTGTTCTCTGCTGCTCCAGAGACCAGGACACGGAGCAATGGATTCAAACTACAGGGAAAGAGACTACACCTAGGATAAATTTCCTGATGGTAAGTTCAATTTGATAATGGAATACACTGCCTCAGTGGAGTGTGATGGAGTCTCCGTCTTTGAAGGTTTTTAAACATAGGTTGGATGGCCATATGTCAGGAATGCTTTGATTGTATATTCCTACATGGCTGGGGGTGGGACTGGATGGCCCTTGTGATCTCTTCCTCTTCTATGATAGGTTAATGCTTTTAAACTTTTGTATTATATCCTGTTGTAGCTATTTTGTCTTAATTTCTATTATGAGCTCCTTTGGGTCTCATATTGGGAGAAATGCAGGATATAAATCAAAGAAATAAATAAGATCTGTTCCAGTCTCGTCTGGGTTTAGAACAGAAGCCACCGTGGAACAAAACCCTGTTAACAGTCCTGAATTTCTCAGTGGCTCTCAATACCATTCACCAAAGAATCTTTCTGGATCAGTGCCATTCGAAGCGGTAGTCCCTGGATTCATGTGGGTCTGTAAGCAATCAACTGCCTGTCTGCAGATAATTTCCAGAAAAGAAACATAGTGCACCCTCTTGTGGTGTGACCTCAGGATACACAAATCCAAAGTTATGTGAAGTGTCACATCCATTATAGTCAGTGGAGGCGACAGACAGCTGCCCACGCTGCCAGGGGTGCAAACACGTAATGTCCATTGAAGATAATGGGATGCAAGCATTCACATTTCATTTTCTTTCTTGTTTTAACTTGGGGACATAGACAAAGCATGCACCTTAACTGTAGCCAAAAATGTAGCACAAAAACGGTCCCAGTTCCAGGCATATTAGGGTAAAAAATGCGGGTCCTCCACATCTGATATAGTCTGAGAGCCATTGTTCTAGATCACTGTTTCTCAATCTTGGATTCTTGTGGGCGCAGTACTTCAGATAAGGCCTGACCAGTGCAGAATATAGGAGGATCATTACTTCCCTCGACTTGGAAACTATTTTTCTTGCTAATGTAGGCAAGGATTGCATTTGCCTTCTTTGGTCCAACATCACACTGCTGGCTAATATTCAATTTACAATCCAAAATAATCCTGAGGTCCTTTTTGCGTGTAGTACTGCTGAGCCATATATCCCTCATCTAATACCTGTGCATTTGATTTTTGTGGCAAAAACCAAATTTTGAGTTGGTTTCTATTGAATTTCATTTCATTTTTTGCCCAACTGTCTAGTTTTTCAAAGTCTTTTGGAATTCAGTTCCTATCTTCCAACATGTTAACCATCCCTCCCAATTTTATTTTAATTTCTATAATAAGGCTTGTTCTCTGCTGCCCTAGAAGGTAGGGCCATGTCTAATGGTTTGAAGTTAAAGGAGGGTCGATTTCAATTAAACATTTGATTAAGTCAGTGGTGGCACAGTGGTTCAATGCTGGTACTGCAACCACAAGGTTGTGAGTTCGATCCTGCCGGGCTCCAGGTTGACTCGGCCTTCCTACTGCAGGTCGGTAAAATGAGTACCCAGCTTGATGGGGGCAATTAGCTAACACATTGTAAACTGCTTAGAGAGCACTTAGCTGATAAGTGGTATACAAATACACATGCTATTGCTATTTGAAGAAACATTTTGACAGTAGAAGCAAAATTACCTGAAGAGGTGGTGGTGTTTCCTTCCCTGGACATGTTTGAAAAGAGGCTGGACAGCTATCGGCTGGCTATGCTTTAGCTGGAGATCCTGCATTGAGCTGGCAGATTGGACTTGATGGCCCATAAGGCCCCTTTCAACTCTATGACTGTATGATTTACTTCTAGATCGACAAGCATAGGTCTGCACTCTTCAAGCACAGACCTAGCTGGCCAAGGGCCACCAGAGGTGATATTAGGCCAGCTGAAACTGTACTAATTCCAAACCCCTCCTAGCCTGAAGTTTAGTATTACTCCTGACTTGTCCTAGCTGTGTGCTGGAATTGTGGCTGCATCCCTGGGATGGAGAACTTTTCGGTCTGGCATAACCCAGCTCCTTCCTAACCCCACACTCTCTTTGCCCCTTCTTTTTGGCTCTTCTGATGGCAGACAGATCCTTGAAACCAGCTAAGAGCAGGGCATCTCTCTTAGCAAAAGAGGCTGTGCCTAATCCTAGCCTGCTGCAGCCAGCATATCTTTGAGGGCCTTTCCACACTACACTTTTATAGTGCTATTATTCCACTTTCAACTTCCTATGGAATCCTGGGGTTTGCATTGAGGGGCATTGAGAATTCTCTGCCAGGGAGCTCTTTGGCCTCAGTAAACGACAAACCCCAGAATTCCACAGGAGGTTGAAAGTGGAAAAAGAGCACTATAACAGTGTAGGATCAAAATGGCCTTAGTTGGGTCTTTACCATCTGAGAACCTTCTGGATATAGAAGTGAGACAGAAATAAAGATCAAATAAATACATATACGTGCATTTGGAAGGCAAGATATGACTCTGTCCAAAATAACATTCTCAAGTAAATGAGGGACAATTCCATCTATTTCAAGTCATTTACCTCCAGGAGAAACTGAACATGATTAGGAATATTTATCTTTTTACAAACCAGTATGGTTTCCTCCATCCTTCTCTGTCCTCACAGCCCATGCTCTCCCTGCTGCATCAACGAGACACAAAAAATGCTTGCTTGCTTGCTCGCTCAATTTCCCTTTTTTTTTTTTTTTGAATCACTCTCCTATCTTTCCTTTTTTTGTACAAAATATTCATTGTGGCTCTTCCCACTCTTCAGATGACTCCATAATTATCGCTGAGATAAATATATTTATTATGCTTCGATGAGACACAGAGAGGAACAGATGGGGAGAGCTTGTTTTCATCTACTAACATGGTGACCCTTAAAATTAAAAGACTTCTCTTGGCTGGATTTCGCTCTTGCAAAGCCTTTCCTGTTCACCTTATTTACTTCACCTCTGAAGGTCTGAATGAGCTCCTAATGGAATTGGATTGAAAAGCCAGAAACTTTTTTATTATTATTGGTATCCTGTTCTTTTCTATTTGGAGCCACATGCCAGATTTCCAGCCCCAGGGGAACTGCAAGGTTACGTTTATTTTATTTTTGTTCTGCTTCATCTCTGATGCTGGGATCCAAGGTGCCTCACAAGATGACTAAAAAGCAAATACAACGAAAACGTGGTAATTTATACTATTAAAACACAATTAAACGGATTGTCATACTAAAACAACAAAATGATCATAAAATGTATGCTAAAGCCTAAATCTAATTGCTAGTCCCAACTACGGTAAAACAGTTCAATCAATGGGATTTACCTAACTATTTTCTTACCACCTAGCTGTGGATTCAATTGGCTTACTCTAGTTAGGGCTAGCAATAGGACTTAGACCCTTGTATTTAACTTCTTTATTAGTCTGATACAGAGATTCTGTAGGGATGATATGCATTCTTGCGAGCACAAAAGTGGCTTTGAAAGACTGCTCACTTTCTAGTCTGTCTCCTAGGTAAGTTTGCTTTTTGACTGACAGGCATTTCAAAGAGGTTTCCTATTAACTTCAAAATAGAGGGCCTGAGGGCTAGGGAAGGGGGAAATTATAAAACAGAATGAAAAGCGCTCTCTCTGCTCAAGACAATTCACACAAGCTGCTAGGAAGAAACAGTGTTATGGCCGTTGCTGTGCCAACACACCTATGAACTCTCCCTGACTCCTTCGTAGAGAAAGATGACAGCCAAATGCTTGAGCCCTTTGGAGACAGGCAAGTGACTTCACCGCTTTGTTAGACGTGCCAGGCATTGGGAGATGCCAACTGAGGGGCCTTTCATCCATGGATCTGAGTCAGGCATTAAAAGGAACTAGGAAGCTGGCTTATATTCAGCTAGGTCCATTTAGGCTCATACTCTTTGCTGCTCCTACCACTAGAGCCTCCCTTAGAGTCTTAAGGAGCAAGTGGGGGGGGGCTGGTAAGTCCACTTTCAGTGGGGCAGTGATTCAAACCAGGCTTTATTCCATGCTTCACATGAGCTATCCAAGGTGCTGAAACTTTTGGGGAGATGGGTTTTGCCTCTTGGGTAGTTCCTGTAAAGTTGAGAATAACCTTGGAGCAGATTGACCACCCCTATAGTCTGGATTCTGCTAACAGAGAGACTTCGCTCCCATTGCCTTCTCCTTTTATCTGGACATCTCACAGGGTTGGATTCTACCTGTGTGTTGCCTCCTCCTCCTCCGCTGAATAGGACACTTTACACAATTGAATTTGATAAACATGGGAGTGGGCAGAAGACTAAGAAACAGAGGCCATTTCCGCCCTACACCATTATAGTGCTATTATTTCACTTCCAACCTCCTATGGAATCCTGGAGTTTGCAGTTCAGGGAGGAATCCTTGGAATTCTCAACCAAAGAGCTCTACGTCCTCAATAAACTACAAACTCCAGGGTTCCATGAGATGTTGAAAATGGAAGAACAGTACTATAACAATGTAAGGTGGAAATGGCCAGAGGTAGAGGCATACAGATGGTCCGAACACTTTTGTGAACACATGTGCCAATTATTCTTCAAGAAAAATTGCTCTGCTCCGGCTTAACCCACCCACAGCTTCCCTGGTTGGCTAGAATCAGCTATGTGATAAAGTGGACCAATTTGTTCTCACTTTAAAATAGCTTTGTTTAACCTTGGTATGGGTTGGTAACAACCTAATATTACTGGCAACACAGAGTTATGATGCTTTCATGGCTGGGATCACAGATCGACTGGGGTCATGGTCTGGAACACACAGGCATTCCATACCCACTCCTCTACCATTTCTGCACTAGACTGTTATAGCGCTATTATTCCACTTGCAACATCCTATGGAATCCTGGGGTTTGCAGTTTCGGGAGGGGCCACCTGGCCCCTCCCGAAACTGCAAACGCCAGGATTCCATAGGATGTTGCAAGTGGAATAATAGCGCTATAACAGTCTAGTGCGGAAAATAGTCTCTTCAATCATTTTGCCTCCAAGTGCTCCGCAGAGCTTTTCTTTTTCCATAGTGCCATCTAGTGGCAAAAAGGTATAATTCTTGCTACATTGGCTTTGGGAACAAATTAATTTACTGGCCTTCTCCCCCTCCTCCATTTCTTTTCTTTTTCTCATCTGCACATAAGGCAGGAAGGTTTTTTTTCCTCCTGAAAAACTGTTATGAGCAATACCTACAGGGCTCTGGAACAGGCAGAGTTTCTTCAAGAAGAAGCTGTAACTGTATGACTTACAACTACAATTCACAAATATCTTGTGAATTATTATAAAAACAAATTAAACATATATTATTTCATTCCTGATTGAAATCTCAGAGACTTTAATTCTCTGCACTCTTTCCTCAGCCTTGATGAACAGTTTCAGCAAACTCCCTCTACTCACACTTTCCACACCCTGCCTTTTTCCCAGCAGCATCCAGTGGTGATGGTGGCAGCAGCTTTCCCGGGAGAGGAGCTCAACAGAGTGCTCCCTTCCGCACTTGCTGCCTCCATGTTCCAGGAAGCGCGATGGCCGTGCCTCTACCTGTCACAATGCAGCCGGGTAGTTTCCCAGGCTGCCCTGAGGTAGAAAGCGCAGCCATTGCACTTCCAGGGCCTCTGCAGACTAAGTCTGTAATGGTGGCGCAATCGGCAGTTATTGATGGAGAAAACCCATCAATGGTTTGCAGCACAAGCATGCCACCTGGGGCAGGAAAAGGACAGGACTGTGACAATGTCGTGCATAAGTGTCGCCCTTGTCCCGTCCTTGGTGGATTGTCCCCCATGGTGGATTGGAGCATCAAGCAGAAACGGCCTCTAACTGAGGATCAAACTAGACATTAAGGGAACTGCATACTCCCCACAGTTAACCTTTGTTTCCCTCCAACAGCTGAGTTTCCTCAAAGAGACATACCTCGGCAATCAAATTAAAAGTTATGCCCATATCTTACTTTGTTTACAAAGCAGAATACATTAAAAAGAAGTTTTGTCTCTGTGATAAACATCTTTCATCAATTGGGGAGCACTGGTAGAAAAAGAAATATGATAAACGTATTACCTAATTTTTCCCTCTGTATCCCCTACACTCTTAATGAACTTTAGACCTACGTATCTGTGTCTGATATTCAGAAACATTCCTCAGAGGAGAGAGGCCATCTCCGCATGATGTCGCTGTCTCAGGATGGGGACACACTGCTGCTCGTCCGCAAGTCGTGCTTTCACACGGTGTCGTCACAGTCTCAATGACCACACATCCCCAGCCATTGCAATCGCGGGATATTCCATTACCAGAAAAAAGCTAGTAATGGCCCCCGATCGTGCAGCACTTCTGTTGCTGGTGACCATGCAGAAAGGGAGGAAGGCTGATCTAGGCGTTGTAGCCAGCTGACCATGGAAGGAAGGCGCATGTTGCTTGCGCTACCCTTCCACAGGCAGCCAACCTGGTGCAGAAGGCAGTGTTTAAGTTATGCTCCACCCTGGCAGTGGCATTGCTGGGATCACAACAGGACAATGATGGAAACAAGTAAGGTGAGAAAGGGCCAGAGACAGAGGATCAGAATTCAAAATTAGATTAAACTGGGCCTTCTTTTCAGATGGAGGAAAGAGGGTTTTAACATAGAAATGTAAGAAACTACATCTAGGCAGGAAAAATGAAAGGCACAAATATAGGATGGGTGACACTCGAAAGCAGAAAAGGATCCGGGGTCTTAGCAGACCTCAAGTAAACATGAGTCAACAGTGTGATGCAGTAGCCAAAAAAACCCAATGCAATTCTAGGCTGCATCATCAAGAACAGTGTCCAGATCAAGGAAAATATTAGTGCCATACTATTCTGCTTTGGTCAGACTTCACCTGCAACACTGTGTCCAGCTCAGGACACTGCAGATCGAGAAGGATATTGACCAGCTGGAACTTATCTAGAGAAGGGCAGCCAAGATGATCACAAGTTTAGAAACCAAGCCTTAGGAAGAACACCTGAGCGACTTGGAGAAGAAAAAACTGATAGCCAGCCAGCCAGATAGCCAGACATACATCTTTAAACAGCGCCATCCTGTCACTCCTTTTCCCACCTTGCCACTGAGATGCTTCCACCAGATTTTAAACCATCAACCTTAATCCTCAGTCTTCCTGAGGACTGAGCATTATGGTGGCAAGGTGGGAAAGGGAGTGAGAGAATGTTGCTGTGGGAAAGAAGGAGGACTGTGGGTTAAGGTCAATGGAAAGGAGTTTAAAACTGGTGGAGGCATGGTGATGACAAGGTGGGAAAGCAAGTGGGGCAAGTGCTGTTGGCAGGAGAGGAGAAGGAGAAGAGGAGTGGTGCGAGGAGGCGGACTGGCTGAGAGGGCTTGAAAATCTGGCTGAGCCATCAGCGGGCAGTGTTGGCAATGGAGTGATGGACTAGTGCTGTTGTCAGGAACAGAGTTGGTAGCATTCATGGGTGGGAGAGCTTAAGATATTAAAAGTTTTCCACATTCGGAAGGATCCTGTGCCCCTAACCCCTGTGAATGTGGAGGGCAGACTGTATTTCTGTTAGGACCCACATCTGGCCACCGGTAATGGTTTGGATGGGCACCGTATCCAATTGGCATCATGTTTAATTGGCAAATGCATTAATTGGCACTGATATCAAAATCAAACCTGAAGGTGAAAAGGAGATCAAGTCAACAGAGGGAGAACTCTGACTGTGAATGTGAGAAGGAAAAGCAGGTCAACCTAAAACACCCTCCAGGTAAGACTAGGTCATATGGCAGGCAAATAAATGCTGTTCCTGTGGATAATAAGCTTAAGTAGAAGCTGGAGTTTTCCCAGAGAACACAAAGGCTAGAAGCCTACCAGGATGCTGAGTGACTCAAACCCACCCCTCTTGTACTTGGACTTCTTCGTCTTTTCCTGTAGCTCCCACGATAGACAGCTATTACAACACCCATTATGTCTTTGTTACTCAAGCGCTGCAAAGATTAGCAAGTTGAAAGCTCATTGCATGTATTGCAACTCCCATTGTTCTGCACCTGGGATTGCAAGTAACAAACACTGCCACAGGCTATTTTTTGGGTACAAATATCCCTGATTTCAAACTGTCCAGTGCAGTCTTTCGCCAATCTGAACGCCATTCTGTCTGTCGATTCCTGCTCGAGAACTGTCCTTAGATTCTTTGCCTAAGCCACACCGCTGCTTTCTCTGCTTCTCTCTGCACATGGTAATTATCACCTGAATCCCTCACAGCCTCTATCTCACTTTCCTCTTTTCTCTTCAGATAGTCCGTCTGTGACTGTGTGTGTGCTTGAACCGCTGCATGCATGAGTGTATGTATTTCAATAAAAACATTTTAGTTTACATTTTACTCTTTGGTTGGTGTCCTTTCCTATGTAAGCCTGTAAACATTGGTAAAAAAGGTCTCACTAAGTTGCCTCCCTCTTGCAAGCCTACAACTTTGAGCTAATTAATTCCCCACTTTTGCAAGGAGGTATTGGCAGTGCAGGGTAGCCCTAGTGGCACCTGTATTTTGAGGTAACATTTCATTGGCACTTGCCAGAAACACGATGTTATTTGTTTAATGAACCAAGCATCTATACCAAGATTATATTAGGATTGTCTTAATACATTTTATATGTTCCTCCTAAATTTAAAAAGAATTTTGATAGGTTGTCTGGGGTTTCCTTTTACCTGAAGAGAGGTGTGTGAGAGAAAGTGCGAGTGAATGTGCCTATGCATGGATCAGCACACTCTCTCTCAAGAGAATTGCTTTCTGACTCTCAGCAAAGAACTGACATCCCTTTGGCTCCTTTAAAAGAAGTATTTCAGTGTAGAAGCAATACAGGCTCTTCCTGAGGTTGGCAAGAGCATTTATTACTAACACTTTTCCTGGAATGGGCTTCCCGACACTTGAGGAAAACCCTGTGAGAAGAACAAAGCTGTGGTGCAGAAAAACCATGGGCATTTCTGCACAGAGTGATTCTTCCAAAAACTTCTCAAACTGCATCTATCAGAACACCACACAGAGACCTCTGTTCTCTCACTGTGGGTGGGGAGGATGGGGAGAACACTATAGAAACGGTTTGTCCTTGCAGGCAAAGATTGGCATCCCTGGTCCCTTCCAGCCTGGAGCTCCACTTTTGCTGAGGCAAAAGCACCCCCATGTGGATTCCAAAGGCATCTATCAAGCTGCAAGCAGGAAAAGAGGGCAGGTTATTCCTTAGGCAACATTAGTTCCAGTCTAACTGTAGACACAATGTACGCTGCCACCTAGGAGAATAACAATTACTGGCTCAGTGCTCAGGCTCTATTCCCAAGATGTTGTTCCACTCACGATCACTGGAGAAAGGAGCTAACATTTGAATGTATATGGTGGAGAGAGGAGTTGTTCATGTTCTGAGTTTCAGCCAACCAGCCATGCCCTTTTCAAGAGTAGTCCATTCCATCCCTTCTCCCTTACCCTATTTATTTATAAATCCACTGTTGTGAACACAAATCTGCCTCATCAGAGGCAAAATGTACTTAAGACAGGCTTTGGTGAACAATACACAGATAACTGCACAAGTATTTGGAAGTACAGGTTGAGCCTCTATTACCCAGAAATTCAAAACCTCCAAAAACCAAAACTTTTTGCCAACATCTCAAAGGCTTCCGCCTTTTGAGATGGCAGCTGCAGTGCTCCTACTCGTTCAATTTTCAGATCCTTGGTCTCTCTCTTTTTGCCACCAGCTTCTGCCTTTGAGGTGACAGCTACGGCCCTCCTTATTCGTCTCTCAGATGTGAGGAGCCCCATGGTTGCTTCCATAAGGCCCTGCTTTGGGGGTCTCTGATATCAGTATGGTTTGGATGGGCACCATATCTAATTGGTATCATATGTAATTGGCAACACACTTTAATTGGCACTGATATCAAAACCAAACCTGAAGGTGACTGGGAGGTCAAGCCAGAAGAGGAAGAAACCTGACTGTAAACATGAGGTTGCAGGCAGGTCAGCCCCAAACATCTTCTAGGTATAACCTAGGCCATTTATTAGGTAAATCACTACTATTTTAGAACATGATAGTCTTAAGCAGAAGTCAGAATCTCTTCTGTGAATACCATGGTCAGAAGGGAAATGACTCCCAGCAGGGCACTGATTGCTTCAATCCTGTTCCTGTACGCTTGGATGTTTTCCCTGTTGTCCTGTCCTACTCACAATACACAGCCATTACAACAGCCAGTGGTTCTCAACCTGTGGGTCCCCAGATGTTTGTGGACTTCAGCTCCCAGAAGCCCCAGCCACTATGGTCAATGCTCAAGGCTTCTGGGAGCTGAAGTCCAAAACATCTGGGGACCCACAGGTTGAGAACCACTGACAACAGCCATTATCTCTTTGTTATCTAAGCACTGAAGTCATCAGCACCATCTAGACCCCACCGTCTGTGTAGCAACTCCCATTGTCCACCAGGCTGGGGGAGCAATTAACTCGCACCCCTTCAGGGAGTGAAACAGAGCATACAAACCCTTGGTTTTGAGAAGTCAGTTGCAGTCAGATGAAATGCTGGACCCCACTAGGTCACCCTGAATCCTGATCTGTCTGCCCTTAGACGCAAGTCTAAGTCACACTTCAACTTCTTCACTACTCTTCTGGACCCAAACCTTCAGCCTCTCTATACATAATTTTTCCTCCCTTTCTCCTTCAGTTAGCTCTTGTGTGAATGTTTGACTGTTTGTATTTTGTGTGCACACATAAGTGAATTCCCCCCAATAAAAACACATTTTTAGCGTACTTTTGAATCTTTGCCTGGTTCTCTTCCTGCATGAGCCCATAAACACTGGTAGGAAAGGTCTCATTAAGTTGCCCCCCTCTCGCAAGCCTCCTCTATGAGCTAATTCATTCCCCCTTTGAATAGAGATACTGGCATCACAGAGTGGCCCTTGTGGCACCTATGTTTTGGGGTAACACTTCCTCAAAGGCTGAAGCGGGCAGCTGGAGGCAAAAGAGAGAGCCTGTGAAATGGCAGAAGGTGTGGATTCGTGCCAAGCACTACGCTTGCACTCCTGCCATTTCACAGATCCTCAGTCTCGCGCCAGCCTCGCATCTCATACGTAACCCAAGTAGTGAACAAGCAAGATGCCAAAAAGTTACCGTGTTCCATAATCTAAAATCTGAAATATGAACACTTCTGATCTCAACCTCAAAGTACACTACTACAGACAGCCCTTCACATTTGCAGGTTTCACTTTTGCGGATTTGATTATTCATGGATTATTTGCTGTCACCTCTGCTGCCTCCCTATGGCATTTTTAATAGGGACTGCAAGTCCCTCGAGACTGAGAAACTGCAAATGAGGCTTGTAAGTCCTGATTTAAAATGGTGTGGGGCAGCAGTGGTGGTGGCTGTAAGCCCCACCAGCCCCCCACTTCTGCCTTGTGAAGGAACCCTGACGCCTCAAAGGAATCTACAGTGGGTTGAATATGGTTATCTTACTTTTTGTGTGTGTTAAATACAGTTTGGGAGAGCCTAGAGTTATTCATGGTTTTTCCACTTTCCCAGGGGTACTGTGCCCCTAACCCTAGCGAATATGGAGGGAAAACTTACTCCCAAAGAAACACATGGAGGATTGCACTATAGGACTTGCTTCACCCAGAGGTTGCTATACTTCAGTTCTGGAGAAAGTGTTAAATTTTCCCACCGATCTAAAATAGGGATACCAAGAATATTTGCATCTTTTCTCGATAAGAACGGTCAACCACCGTGCAGTTTTTCTTATTTCAAGTCTTTTTGTCAAAAATTCATTCGCACAAAAAAGTGTGTCATAATTTTTGAAAAACCTGTGCAAAATCAACATTTGTGTGAAAATGATTTTTGCAAGTGTTTAAAAAATGTGAAAAGTCATCAAACAATTCCCTAACATGCTTGTGATCTTACACAGCGGAGAGAAAACTTTGACAAGTGAAGATTTACATCCTGAGTATGGAAAGACTGTCAAACAGCCACTGCCCTGCATTCTTCCCTCAGCCTGAAAACAAAAAACATAATCCAAAGCATCAACCAGTACTGTATTTTTAAACCTGGGCTGCCATTATCTGCCTTCTCCTCCCCTCATTATCAAGAGTTTGGAAAACTTACTTAGGAGATTACAGTCCCCGGAATCCCTCAGCCGTGCTGGCTGGGAGATTTTGGTGTTCTAGTCCCAAAAGGTAACTTTCCTAGTTCTGGTTTTAATCACAGGACCCTGTTCCTTTCATCCAGACAGACCTCCTGAGAATTAAACACAGGCCATTTCCACATTAGACTGTTATAGTGCTATTATTCCACTTTCAACATCCTATGGAATCCTGGGTTTTGCAGTTTAGAGAAGGGCCTCAGCGAATGTTGATGTTGAAGGTGTTGAAGGATGTTGAAAGTGAAATAATAGCACTATAACAGTCTAGTGCAGAAATGGCCACACTATTGTGAGTCTTTTCTTAACTGGAGACTGAGCTCAACCGTTTTCTAAACGGTTCCTTCGCAAGTGAGGGGAGGAAGTCAGTGAGCTCGGAAACTCCTCCCATGTCTCGAACCGCCACTAGCACCAGCTGGGTGGGGTTTGCGGGTTTTGTGGCTGAGATCCAACATATGCTTTTTTAAAAAGAAAGAGAGAGAGAAAACCTCAGTCGTCCAACTGAGGCTCGAAGTATGAAATACTAGGTTGTTGTTCCCTTTTGATTGTTTCACTTCCTGCATGTTTTTTAGGCTGGCCAAAGATCACCATCTCCTCCTTTCGACCCAATACGTCAACTAAAGCATTCTTCAGTCATTCTCTCCGTTCTTATGGGACCATCTCTGACCTTACACGTTACACATAATACCTACCCTCCACTAAACTCAATAAGGCAGAAACAGTCCCAATTGATCCTCTGTCTTCCACTTGTTCAGCAGCTTTTAAAATGCCCCAGTTTTTCTCTCTCCTCTCCCACTTTCCCCTTTTGTCATCAGCTTACTTGAACGGCTGAGAACTAAGTCCAAAGTGCAGAGAGCCGTTGTGACACAGTGAGTGGTCAGAGGCATATCTAGGGTGGGGCAAGTAGGGCACATACCTCAGGCGCCAGTGCCAGGGGCACGTAGACGTGGGGGTAGGGGTAGGAGTAAGAAGGAAGAGGTGCAACTTCCATGCTTTCCCTTGGCGCTGTTCATGCTAGATACACCACTAATAGCGGTTTGAGTGTTGTACTAGGACTCTGGAGATCAGAGTTCAAATCCCTGCTCGGCCACTGAAACCCACTGGGTGATCTTGAACAAGTCACATGCTCTCAGCTTCAGAGGAAGGCAATGGCAAACTCCTTCTGAACCAATCTTTCCCAAAAAATTATGATAGGTTTGCCATAAGTCAGAAACAGCTTGAAGGCATGCAGCAACAACAGTGACGACAACAACAAAGTTTGAAGTGTAGAAGCAGTTTAACTCAATCAACTCAGTTTAGTTTCACTTGATTAAATTAAATCAGCAGGAGGAAGGCAGCAGAATCTCGTCCTTCCCAGAAGGCTCACGCAAAGCAAACTGCTGCAGCCTCTCCCAGCTTGTGTGTTTTTCTTCCTCAATAACTCGCCATGTCGACCCCACTCTAACGCTGCTTGGCCTCACACGTCCCAGTTCTCATCCGTGAAATGTTGGAAGCTACATTAATTTGAAATAGTTATACCTTTCCTTCAACTGTAGCCCAGTCTTTTTAAAAGGGTAAAACAGGAAGCAATAAATACTAAAGTAAAATGCTAAAAGACACATACCAGCAGCAAATCAAAGCAATAGCAAAATAAGAAGCTGCTTTAAATCACATCAACAATTTGTCTCTCTGATTAGCTTTGTCTCTAGAGGGGAAGGCTTGCTCCAGCTGTCTTGGGGGTCAATATCGACCCCCCCCCAGGACCCACCTGGAGTTACCCTTGGCCCCAAAGGGCCCACAAAGAGAAAATATAGACACATGAAAGTCCACTTTAGGTTTGGTAAAAGAGTGTGTTTTTCTCCAGTTGAAAAAAGGAGGACACCAACTTCATTAAAAGGCAAGTCACACACACACAGACACACCGCAAAAAAATCAAAGGGGAAGTTCAGGGAGGCCCTTGCAGCTAGAAGTGGGCAGGATGCCAGAGGATTCCTGCCCCTGCTCTATTGCAACCTACAGTGGCCTTCCAGAGTTTCAGAGAGGGCTCCTTCCTAGAACAGTCTGGAGATGCCTGGGATTGAAACTGGGACTCTCCCTGTGCAATGCAGGAATTCTGAGCTCCTTCTCACGCCATGCTGTTACACTGCATTATTCTGTTCAAAAACGACTTCAGCTCTGCTCACACCAATAGCTGACTGTTGATGCTGTGTTTTGCACTCTTCTGCCTTATGGAAATCGTCCTTAAACTCCCCGCCCTTTCATGACTCCCATCAATGTTTTGTCACCTAGAGTTCAGGCAATCATGCTTTAGTAGCATGATTTCCATGTTCTTTTTTTCCATCTCAACCAATGCAGTCATCACTGTCCTGTCTACCCCCTTTGAGCTATAATTACCCCAAATTCTAAGGAGAAGCTGGCATTGCGGGTAGACTTCAACGTCCTCCACTTCTTAGTGTAACAAGTTCATCCCCCATCATTTTCGGTGTACTTTCTCCTGTGAAAATCAATGGAGCTTTCGAGAAATAACGCTGTGCAATAAAGGTGTCTGAACTGTGACTTCTGAAGATTAACATATCAGAATCACACACTGTTATTGCACTATAACAACAAATATATTATCAATTACCTGGATAAAGGAATAGAGGGCATTCTGGTCTCTAGATTGAGGAAAATATAGTGCCACTCTATTCTGCTTTGCTCAGGCCTCATCTGGAATACTGTGCCCAGTTCTGGGCACATCATTTCAAGAAGGATATTGACAAGCTGGAGCGTGTCCAGAAGAGGGTGACCAAAATGGTGGAGGGCCTGGAAGCCATGCTATATGAGGAGCGTCTCAGGGAGCTAGGTATGTTTAATCTGCAGAAGAGAAGGTTAAGAGAGGATATGATAGCCATGTCTAAATATTTGAAAGATGTCATGTTGAGGAGGGAGTGGCTTGTTTTCTGCTGCTCCAGAGGCTAGGACAAGGAGCAATGGATTCAAGCTGCAGGAAAGGAGATTCCATCTGACCCTCAGGGAAGAACTTCCTGATTGTCAGAGCTGTCCAGCAGCGGAATATGCTGCCTCAATGGAGTGTGGTGGCATCTCCTTCTCTGGAGGTTTTTAAGCAGAGGCTGGATGGCCATCTGTTGGGAAGGCTTTGATGCGGGTTCCTGCATGACAAGGGGTTGGACTGGAAGGTCCCTGGGGTCTCTTCCAACTCTATGGCCATTTCCGCACGGGTTAAAAAAAAACGGTGCAGTGTGTTCTCCATGGAAGATGTCTGCACCTTAGAGCGGACTGGGTCTGGACTACTTAGCATAGATCTGCACCTCAGTCTGCTCTGGAGCGACCAAAAGTGGCCCTCCAGCGTGTTTTTGAAAAACCTGATTTTTCAGGTTTTTCAAAAAGCTGGCGCGCGCCATTGCGTGCCTGCTCTCCAATGCAGATTCGCAGGCTCGCACCAATGCGAGCCTGCGATCTGCGGAGGGCGGGCTTTAGGCTGGTGAGCTTCAGCAGTCAGTTGTGACCCACGACCAACCATTTTGGATGCCGGAGCAGTGCGGATCTGCAATCATGCACTGCTCCTCCTCGCCCCGGACCAGACCCAAATAAGATCCGGTGAGTAGTGGCAGGGAGCAATTCCCTCGCCGTGTGCGGAAATGGCCTATGATTCTATTTAAATCAAAAAAAAAAAAGAAAAGAAAGAAAGAAAGAAAAAGGTTTCAAGAGTGCAGACTGCAGAAAGCACTGTTATTATCTTAGGAAGTTTTGTCCTCCCTGGCCAAGCAGAAGAATTATACTGAGGCTTCCCTGCCACAGATTTCATTGAGAATCCCCAAGCCCACTCACACCACACTTACTGATCTGTCATCCTTGCAATGAAGTAGAATGATACACTCACATTCAAACTTGTTACTGAAACATAGCAGGAAAGGTAGGTCATTAACAGTTTATTCCAACACAGAAAAAATTGAATTCCAAATCGCTCTACAGCACATCATGGGATTGCCACATTGTTGTGTGATAATGCTGAGGCAAATGTGGGATCACAGGTAAGATCTATAAAGATGTGGTGGTTTGAACATTGGACTAGGAAACCCACCGAGTGACCTTGGGCAAGTCACAACCTCAGAGGAAGGCAAGGACAAACAAATCTTGCCAAGAAAACCCTGTAACGGGGTTGCCTTAGGGGGCCATAAAGTCAAGAATGACTTGAAGCCCCACACCACTAAAGATATAACTGCATTGTGTGATAAGCACTTGGGCTGCACCCATTCCCCAAATAGCAACTGATTAGTCATTTAGAAAACCAATGAAGGCATGCCAGAAAAACAAAAAAAGTTAGTGGTCATCTAGAAAAATCAAGGGTGGCACAAGATTAACCGATACAAAGGAAGTGTTCTGTAGACCATGTGTCCACACCCTCCAGCACTGGACAGATGAAAACTGGGACATGTGTGACCAAGCAATACTGGAATATGGTCAAGATGGCAAAAGTTACTAATGAGGAAGAACAAATAAGGTAGGAGAGACTGCAGCAGTTTGCTGTGGCCAGAGCCTACTGGGAAGAGCAAGATTCCTTCCCCTCCTCTCTTCTCCTCTTTCCTCTGCCGACTTAATTGAATGCCAAATGCTTTTGCACTTTGAACTCATTTCGCATCAACTGAAGTGAGCTGTGGGCAATGGGAGAAAGTGGGAGGAGAAAAGAGAAGCCAGGATATTTTTAAGCAGCTGAAAAAGTAGGATGACAAAGGATTGATTATATAATCATAGAATCATAGAGCTGGAAGAGACCACAACAGCCACTGAGTCCAAGCCCCTGCCATGCAGGAACAAACACTAAAGAACTCCCAGCAAATGGCCATCCAGCCTCTGCTTAAAAACCTCCAAAGAAGAGGACTCTACCACACTGTGAGGCAGCATATTCCACTGTTGAACAGCTTGTACTTTCTTATCAGGAAGTTCTTCCTAAAATTTAGGTGAAATCTCTTTTGCTTGAATCCGTTGTTCTGTGCCCTAACCTCTGGAGCAGCAGAAAACAAGCTTGCTCCATCTTCAACATGACATCCCTTCAAATATTTAAACATGGCTATCATGTCTCCTTTTAACCTTTGTTTTTCAGACTGAACATATCTAGTTCCCTAAGCCTCTCCTCACAGGGCATGGCTTCCAGACTCTTCACCATTTTGGTCACTTTCCTCTGGACTGTTCCAGCTTGTCAATATCCTTCCTAACTTAAGGACTGTCCCTTCCAGAACTGAAACCTGGGACTTCTAGTGCATGGCTTCAATTAAATGGGCAGCTTTATATGGAGGCAAAGGAGCCAGACTTCTTCAACCCGGCACCCTCCAGATGTTTTAGACTACATTCCCCATCAAATCCATCCATTCCAAACAGTGGTTATAGTTCAAAATAACTTCAGGGCACTATGCTGAGGTGGTCTGGGTGCAGGCCATGCACAAGATAATATCCAATATTCAGACCACTAAGTCCATTTCCACACTACTGCTGTGGTGTATAGGGGAACGAGGAGACGGGTGTGCCCTAGGCGGCACTTTTTTGGGGGTGCCACCACTTCTTGCCTGCTCCCCGTGCACCACCACCCCTCCCACACATGCCGTCGCCCTTCCCACACGCACTGTCACCCCACTCATGCATGCCGTCGCCCCACCCACACATGTCATAGCCCCACCCATGCCCCTCTGCCCATGCCCCTACCCCACTCGTGCCAAGCTGCACCACTGCACTACTGCTACTATTCCACTTTCAACATCCTGTGGAATTCTGAGGTTCGTAGTTGAATGAGGCCAAAGAGCTCTCTGGCTGAGAATTCTAAATGACCCTCCCTAAACTGCAAATCCCAGGATTCCAGAGCATGTTGAAAGTGGAATAACAGCACTATAACAATGTAGTCCGGAAATGGCCTAAGTTGCAATTGCCTCTCAGGGGGTTCCATAATCATTATTTACTTGTAAATAAAGTATTTATTTGTAAATACTTTTTTTATTAAAAAAGTATTTACAACCAACCTCCTCAACTAAAGAAAGCACATGTTATCTATGTTTCATTTCAATGCAGATATTTCCTTCCCCACTATCCTCCATCAGCTTAATGCACATATCAGAAATAAAAAGAGGCAAAACTTACCAGAGCTTCTGCATTTTGATGTTTGAAATGGGAAAATACAAAAGGCCTATCTCTTTGTCCTATTATCTGGAAGCAGCAGCTGGGATATCAAGTAGCACAGCAGTCTTTCACTAAGTACAAGTGTCAGTATATCCCTAATCCCTTTCTTTCTTCCTTTCTTTTAATCATAGAGAAATCAAGCCAAGCAAATTGCAAACTATTCAGGCAGGACTATCTGATCTTCTTTCTTCTGACATGTCCCCGTTCTGTAACAGACACTTATTTTCTTCTAATTTCAAAACTGCGTAGACATGTGTGTGGTTACCATAGGAACAGATGAAAACCAAATTAAAGTGCAGAGAGAGGGAGAGAAGGAGGTATTTGGGAGAAGAAACAGCAAATAAAGAAGATTTCCAACTCCTCTATGGAGAGTGAATATCTTAAAATCAATGCAGGGGTTTGTGGAAGTTCACTTCTCCAACCTGCACCATTCAGATGCACTAAACTACAACTCCTATGATCCTAGGCAGCTGTGGAAACTGGGATGGGGCTGGTAGTCTAATATATCTGGGAAAAGCGGAGACAGAGCAATGATTTTATTGGTTATTAACTGCCTGAGTCCATATCTAATATCCCAAAGGGGTTCACTCGGCCTCTTTTTCTCATTCTGCCTTTGACCTCGAGACTCTACCAGCCCCAGTAGCTCAGCAAACGTTCCTGCTACCCTGCCATTTTCCTCAGGAATCTTAGCAGCCGTGTCTCAAAGGACCCTCTCCTGTTTTCTGTACCTTTAAAAATTCTTCCCTGCTTATCACTAGTCGATCTTTTTTGTTTTTAGGAAATCCATCCTTCAGATTTCCAACTTAAAATTGGCCACAGTAACTCGAACGAGCAAAACCGCTCCCTCAAATTTTGAAGTGGTGTCTTGATGAATTAAGCAGAGCCTCTCCCCGCCTCTGCCATTTTGGAATTTTGGCCCTTTCTGCATGGTGCCACTGTCTCGCGATGGGGATGTGTCGGCAGTGGTCTGTGAGTCATGCTTTCACATGACATCATTGCAGTCCCGCTACCAACATATCCTCACCCACCGCGATCGTGGGATAGTCCGTTAATGGAAAAAGTCTGCTAATGTCCCACCATCATTCAGTGCTCCCATTGCCAGTGTTGCGGAAAGAAGGCGCATGTCATTCATGCTCCCTTCAGCAGGGAGCCGGCCAGGTGCAGAGGGGAGCGTTCGTGTCATGCTCCCATCCCAGCAAATGTGCTGCCGGGATCGCGATGGGACATCACTGAAAGGAGGTAAGGTGTGGAAATGGACTTTGACTTGAAACTAAATATAACTTGGATGACAACCAAAAATACTCTGTCAAGGATCAGAATTCAAAATGACCTTGGCAGATAAGAAAATGGGGCCAAAACTAACAAAATGAATTTTAACAGGGAAAAATGTAGGGCATTACACTTAGGAAGAAAGAACGAAATGCACAGATACAGGATGGGTGATACCTGGCTTGAAAACATTATCTGTGAAAGGGATCTTGGAGTCTTAGTAGACCACAAGCTGAACATGAGTCAACAGTGTGATGTGGCAGCTAAAAAAGCCAATGCAATTCTGGGCTGCATCAATAGGTGTATAGTGTTGAGATCAAGGGAAGTAATAATACCACTCTATTCTGCTTTGGTCAGACCTCACCTGGAATGCTGTGTCCAGTTCTGGGCACTACAGTTCAAGAAGGATATTGACAAGCTGGAACGTGTTCAGAGGAGGGCGACCAAAATGGTAAAGAGTCTGGAAGCCATGGAGCTCTACGAGGAGCAGCTTAGGTAGCTAGGTATGTTTAGCCCAACAAAAAGAAGGTTAAGAGGAGACATGATAGCCATGTCTAAATATTTGAAGGGATGTCATGTTGAAGATGGAGGAAGCTTGTTTTCTGCTGTTCCAGAAACTAGGACAAGGAGCAATGGATTCAAACTACAGGAAAAGAGGTTTCATCCAAATATCAGGAAGAACTTCCTGACAGTCAGAGTCATTCAACAGTGGAATATGCTGCCTCAGAGTGTGGTGGAGTCACCTTCTTTGAAGGTGTTTAAGCAGAGGCTGGGTGGCCATTTCCTGGGGTTGCTTTGAGTGTGTGTTCCCACATGGCAGGGGGTTGGACTCGATGGCCATTGTCATATCTTCCAGTTCTATGTTTCTATGATTCTAAGTTCTGAGGCGTCCACCGTAATTTCCTAACAAGGTATGGCTGGCTCCTTCTCCTTTGCCTAGAGTGAATCCCTGTTTTGAAATTTCCTGCCTAGATGCTACACCTTGGACATTATGTTCCAATGATTTATACCTGCCACAGACAGGCTGATATTTTCTTTCATTATTATATACTGTTGTTCCATTCAAGAGAGGAGAGAGAGAGAGATGCTGGTGTCATGTCATCTATGATTCCTCACATAATTGGCAATGTTATGTATTCGTGATTATGCATAAAAAATCATAATATTAGAAGATTATTATTATAAGTCATCCTCTAGTATTGTAACTTAGGCCATTTCCGCACTAGCCTGTTATAGCGCTATGATTCCACTTTCAACATCCTATGGAATCCTGGGGTTTGCAGTTTCCCAGCTGGTCCCTCTCAAAACTGCAAACCCCAGGATTCCATAGGATGTTGAAAGTGGAATCATAGCGCTATAACAGGCTAGTGCAGAAATCGCCTTAGATTACTGTAGTTAGCCATAACTATTGTTAAATAGAAAGCTGGGCTAATCGTTAGTTTTAAAGTGCAGCAATCAACTTGTGATTTATTCTGTATGGCTGGACAATACCTAGGTTGTAAATGTGGATTGACTATATTGCATTTCAAAGTAAAGCTGTTAAAGGGTTACAGCCTGGTTTGAAAAAAGAGAAAAAGCCTGGCCCGTGTAAAGCTATATAAATAAATAACACAATAACAGAGATGCATGAGATCAAGGTATGAAAATGTAGACATCTAGGTGGCGAATGGGAATTTTGGGAAAGGACGAAGATACAAAGAGTTTACCAATGGGAATTGAATTTATGCAAATACTATATCGAGATAAAACTGAAATGCATGGTGTGAACAATTAGATTCAGCAACCTTGGTGATCAAGCTCAATGCCTCATGAAATTATTGGTAAAACCCTGTGTGTTGTCTTGAGAGCCAAAAGGCGGATTGCACAAGACAGCTGGTGGGATAGGAAGTGGAAAGGTCTCTTTTCCTCCATGTGGGTGCCTCGCACCCAGAAGCCAACTGCTTTTATGGAATATAGCTCTTCCCTTCCTCTGACTCCCCATCCTTGCTCTCCCCTTCCCTGTGAAGCATTTCATTTCTTCAGCCAAATAAAGTCACCCCCACATTCTCTTCTGAAATCCAGTATTTCACTGCAGATATGGCTGATGTTGTCAAATTCAGTATATAAACAACTATTAGCACTTACATTTTTTTTTGTTGGAATTTTGTGTTGTGTGTGGGCTTCTTAACTGTGAATAAATAACCTTGGTTTATTATTGTCATATTAAAGTGGGTAGCAGTGCCACACATATAATGTTCTCTCTCTCTTTTGTGTCAGGAGTTTAGACTCTGGGACAATTGGATCAAATCTAGGGCCATTCTGCACTACACTGTTATAGTGCTATTATTCCACTTTCAACCTCCTATGAGATCCTGAGGTTTGCAGTTCAGGGAGGGGCATTGAGAATTCTCAGCCTCAGCAAACGAGCCCAGGATTCTATAGGAGGTTGAAAGTGGAATAATAGCACTATAACAGTGTACTGCAGAAAGGCCCCTAGTCTTTGTGGGGTCCTTCCCCAAAATTAAGGGCCTTTCCGCACTACACTGTTATAGTGCTATTATTCCACTTTCAACCTCCTATGAGATCCTGGGATTTGTAGTTTCGGGAGGGGCCAGCCAAGATGACTAAATTGAATCAGTTGTACTTTGATCATATCACGAGAAGACATGACTCTCCTAGAAAATGCAATAATGCTTGGTAAGGTAGAAGAGAGAGCCAGCTTGATATAGTTGTTTCAGTTTCAGAGACCAGAGTTCGACTCCCCGCTGGGCCACGGCATTCCCCTGGGTGACCTTGGACGTATCTAACTGTGATAGGGTTGCCTTAAGGGTCGTCGTATGTCAAAAATGTCTTGAAGGCACACGTCAACAAGAAGGCAGATGGAAGAGGAAAGAGGAAGACCACCTTAGAAATGGATAGACTCAATCAAAGGTGCCACAGCCTTGAGTCTGCAAGACCTGAGCAGGGCTACTGATAATAGAGCAACGGAGGTATATCGTTCATAGGATTGCCATAAGTTGAAGTTGACGTAACGGCACTTAATGACAACAATAATAGTGTAATTGCACTATGACGTCATGCTACATCAGCATTGTTATGGCATAATGAGTACAAATGAAGTGGCTTTTGAACAGGACAGTCTAAAACAACGGACTACCATGATCAGTACTTGGCATGAGATCGGCAAACCTATTGCAAAGAATAAAGTGAAACAAATGAGGTGGTGATAATGGCATTGCTGCAGATGAAAAAAAAACTGTTACAGCACAAATGTGGCAAGAGTATGATACAGCATCAACAGTCAGCTATCACTGCAAGTAAAGTTGAAGCAGTTTTCAAACTGTATAAGCCGGCACAACAGCAGGGTGTGACAAGGACCACAGTTATTGTCAGAGTCATAACAATGAGAAACTATGGCATTTCCATGCTTAACTCTTTCTCTCTGCACTGCCAATTTCTGACTGTTCGGAGCATTCAGAATTGCTGAATACCTATCACCCTCCTGATGAGGTCAGATTTATAATTTAATCACTTTGACAGATGCTGTGTATCTGTCTTATTGTAACTTGTCTCGCGTCTTCAGGATGAGGTGGCTAGAAGACCAGGAAAATGTGATGAGTAAAATTCAGACCTTTGTGAGAAGGATCTCAAGGGCTGAATGATTCTTAGTAAGCATACAGAGGGCCACACAGTAGCAGTTAGTGAGACAAACCCTCAAACAGGAAAAGGCCAGCCCACCACTGGCAGAAGAGCCCAGAATAACTCGCTCAGTCTTGCAAATGCCCATAAACAACTCAACCTCCAGAAACTAACAATCTTCAACCCTCTACCCAGTCTCTGACAAAGTCTTCCTTTATTCCCTTTCCTACCCAGCAATCAAGGAGCTATCATGATTCCCATCAGCCTTTTGTCTAATACTATTAATATATTCTGGACCCTATTGTCCAGACTCCATTGTTTACTCTGCAAGAGAGCCATTAACACCTTCACCTTCCAGGTAGAAATAGGGCATTTAAACCCTGAATTTGGACTAGCCAACTCGCAGTACACTGGTTGCTGGTTGTCATTCTGCTGCTCGAATTCCTGTCTACATAACTGTCCTTGGACTCCCAGTCTAAGCCATGTCTCTTCATTTCTTCTCTGCTGGATTGGTAAATATCATCCACAATGCACAAAACTCTCGCTATCCAACTTTTCCTCTTTCCCTTCAGTTAGGTTTGTGTGATCATGACACTGCTTATGATTGTCAATTTCCCTAATAAAACAAACAGGCTTACTTTTGAATCTCCAGCCAATTCTTCCCACACTAGAACCTGTATACACAAGTGTAAAAGATCTCATAAGGTTACCTCCCTCTCTCAGAACTCCTTTTTGAACTAATATTCACCACCATTTCACAGAGGCACTAGCATTGTCGGTGGACCTCTGAGTCACTCATGTTTGGGATAACAGGCTTCACTGCATCGGGGTAGGAACATTTTTTAAAGGGAGGACTCACAACACTGGGGAGAACTATCTCTTTCATTACCCTCACCTCCCCAAAAATGTCCTCTATGCTGCAAATTAGACTTATTCAGAACCATCTTGAGCAAGGGGGATCCTTTAACCTTGATCACTGATCAGTGATAAAAGCGTTAAGAGGGAAATTGCCAGGATGGGTGGGCTATATCCTGCTTGGCTGACCCTACAAGGGACAACAAGAGGAGAGTGGCTCCCATCCCCTGAAACAATGCTGCAGTGGCATCATATCTATGGCCCTTTCCGCATATGGGAAAGGAACCGCAAAAAAACGCTACTCACAGGACTTCTTCAGCGTTTGGGCAAATCCATCAGGACGAGGAGCAGTGCGAGCTTGTCACTCCGCACTGCTCCAGCATCCAAAATGGCGGCTTCCAGTTGGTGGAGGCTCTCCACCAACTGGAGAAGCTCGCCAGCCTAAAGCCCACCCCCAGCAGATCTGCAGGCATGCACTTGTGCGCGCCTGCAAATCTGCACCGGAGCGCGGGGACGGAGCGACACGGAGTTGCACGCTCTATGCTTTTTAAAAACCTCTAAAAAGAGGTGGCACGACCAGTTCCAGTCGCTCTGAACCGGACTGAGGTGCGGAACTACAAAAGTAGTCCGCCCCAGTCCACTGTACGGTGCAGAAGACCTCCGTCGGAGGTCGCTTTGCACTGTTTTAATAGCCCGGTGCGGAAAGGGCCTATGTTCATTGAGAAGTCCCATTGTCTTCAACAAGATTTACTTTTAAGTTACTGTACCCTGGATTGCCTCCTGTTGCTTTAGTTCCCATCTCCAAATGTTAAAGGAAAAACAGAGACAGAAACACCCACACAGGCATATTCATTTTCCCCTGATAATGTCTACTGTCAGAATGAGAAATAAGCAATTAGTGAGTTAGCAGAAGGATGTTGGGCTGTTGTTGTGGCTTTTTTAAAATGAGGAAAATTGAACAAATTTTATCTGCAACATCTACATCAAATGTCTCCAGGGTGCACGTTGCTACAGTACCAAGAAAAGGGTAAGTTGCTTTTACAAGATAAGGTGCAATACGGTTTCTTTTAAAGCAGATACAGGGACTCTCTGGCCATCCACTCAGACTATAACTTTCATCATCCTTTATCACTACTCATGCTATCAGGGGCTGATAGGACCCCAACTCTTAACATCCAGAGAACCAGTTTCCCCAGCCCTGTTTTAAATTATGAAATCTCGCTCTCCCATTCATTCTTAATTTCCCCTGTATTGCCAATGCCTTGATTTTACAAGCCTGCACATTTTCCAACTGGGTTTGAAGAATTTCTGACCTTTAATCTTCTTTTGAAGCAGCACATATGCCATCAGCCACTCTTTAGGTACACAAACATAATTAAGGCATGTGTCTCTATGGCAAGAGCAGATACCTCTGAGCTGAATCTGTTAATCTAATGCTTCTCGCCCTAGCCCAAGGGCTAGCCAGGCAAAGAGGAGTCCTTGTAAGTACTCACAGTTGGTCCAGGGATGTGTTCAGTGCATACGGTCCCCCAAGGGGCATTGTTTGAGAGCATTGCAATAGGCCTGTCAACAACTAGGGTCCACTGCAATAAAAACTTCAACCACCAGGTGTCAGCAGAAAGACAAGGCACAGGGCTGGTGAGTACCATATTGTAGTATCTTATTCCAGTTGGAGATAACAAAGGGGCAGAGGACAGCATGCATCCAAATAGCAGGTGGCAGCAGGAAAACTTCTGGTGTCCTTTTGCTCTCTTCCCCCATGCAAGTGGTATTGCTCTGTCACAGATTAGTAGTGATTCCAGCCCAGCAAAACAAGCTGCAATATTAGTTATGTAAAGCCAGTGTGGTTTTACATGGGAACTCCAGCAAGCTCAGCAGTTCCCTATTCTGAGCATTAAAATAATTCAGCTCTTGAATCTTTGCTTCACAAAGGAACTGAGAAGTTCACATCATTTTTGTTTTGTTTTTTTCCTTCTGCAAGGTTTAACGTCAGGATGGTATTTTTTTTAAAAAAAAAAAGATCATACTACCATTTATCTCCACTTTCTCATTCTATTCCTGCCCAGTTCAACAACCTTCCTTCTCCAAGGGCCACTTGAGCTCAGGGCAACCTGGTGCAGAGCAGGAGGCAGCACTGAGTGATTCTTTGCTGGGCTTACTATAGAGATCCTATGAAAAAATACTACTGGCTGGAAAGTTACAGTGGCGGAGGGGAGCATTCAGGTAAGAAGTCATGAGGATCTTGAGCACTGTTTTCTTCCTTTACATCTCCCCCAATCTACAAATAATGGTTACATACTAATACACACACACACACACACACACACACGCACACACACCACAATCTGTGCGATGTAACCCTAGCTAGCAGATCCAGTCCTGGGAAAGGGTAATATTTAATATCAAAAAGTTATGAAGCCAGAGGTTCACCGGACAGGAACATAGACATCTGGGTCTATAAAGCAAAGCATTTTTAGATAGGTCAGGCCAACGTGCCCCCAGTCATGTCTCCAAAATGGAAACCTCAAAAGGCACATATACACACACCAAATGGGCCATCAACAGCAACGACACCTTGATGTGAACTACATCTCCTCCGGATGAGGTTAGAAATGCAAAACAAGGTCCATTTGCATGATTCAGCCATTTGTCCTTTTCCAGAAAGGGTCTGCCCCCGTCCCGGTATACTTTGCACTATAATTGAGTCCCCTTTGGGACTCTCTTTGGAGAACTCTCATGCTTGACTAGCATCCCCCCCCCCGCACAGCTTTTCTGCTAGTTGAGAGCTCCTCTCAGTATTCTTCCTTCGCTGAGCCACTTTCACCTTTTTTTCTCTTTCCCAAGCTGCAATCTACAGGTTCAGGTGCAGTATAAACTGTTCTCTTTTCCTCCACTTTTCCCTATTTTCATATCTTTCCAACTTATTAGTCCTTGTGTGATTGTGTGAGTGACTGCTCCATTGTGTGTGGATATTTTGCAAATTTTGCTAAATAAACTACTGATAATTGGACATTTGACTTGGCTCTTGTGTGGTCTGGCTCCATAGACGTAAAGATCTTGCTGTGTTGGTCTGCCCTTCACTTTGCTAAGCAGTGCTCCACTGATTTCCCCAACCTTTGCATTTTGGAGCAAATGTCCCCCAGGGACCCCAAGAAGTCAGGGTAACAGAGATTCCAGACAGCTGGGGAGATGGCAATAGGATATTTTAAGCCTAGCTGGCCCAGTCTGGTCCTTAAACTGCATGTGATGGCTGGAAACTCTTCCTCCCCTTTTGCAGAGAGAGCCTTAAGAACTGAACTGGTCTGATTATTGGGAACTGCTGATCTTGCTATGTCCATTCCATGCTAAACTGCTGTTGTCCGGAAAGCACTAGCAGTTTAGCTCTTGTTCCTGGAGTGAAATCACTACCTGGTTGGGACATCCAGGCATCATGATGCTGGTCAAATCTATCCAGAACCAAGTAGAACAAACCATGTTGTGGTGGTGGGGTGAGGACGGTAGTTACAAAGAGCTTTTATCAGGAGTCACCTGTATCAGAGTGCAGGAGGCAGCTGAGCTGGGAAGCATGTCTCTGATCAGCCATCTCAGAAAGTTGCTTCCAGTGATCATCAACCCACTTTTTCTGCACAGGCTGCCTGTGAAGCAGGTACAGCCGAAGCTGCTCTGATTGTGCTCCAGTCATGTCTGTGCCTCTGTGCTGAGCCATTCCCCCAACACGCATACACTTGTGGCTTGGCTGTGTCTGCCTTCCCATCAGAGAGAGGCACAACACCCTCACATGCAGCTGCACCCCCCACACACATGTTAAAACAGGTTAAAATAGTTAACTAAACAAGTAGGTGCAGCTAGAGTATATGCCACCCACAGGCCTACCACCTGGGTGAGGCTTGGACAGGGATAGTGAACCTGCACCTGTCTACCTGCTGTTGGAGTCAAGACTCCCAGCATGGACAATGGATGGGTGATGGAAGTTGTCATTCCACAGCATTTGAAGGGTTGCAGGTTCCCGGTTCCCAACTCTGCTCTGAAAAGATGCTTACTGAAAGACATACACACATTAAAATGTATAAAAGCAAAGGATGCTTTTCTCCACTGTGCGTCTAAAAACCCTCGTGCACATTTATGGACGTCAGATTAATGAAGGAACTAGCCAGTTAAAGTTTGTACAACCAATCAACTAAGATGTATTTGATAGAGAAGGTTAAGAGGTCACATGATAACCGTATTTAAATATTTAAAGTGACGTCATATGGAAGATGGGGAAAGCTTGTTTTCTGCTGCTCCAGAGGCTTTTCCAACTACAGGAAAAGAGATTCTACCAGATGGTAAGAGAAGTTTGACAGTGGAACATGGTGCCTTGAAGTGTGGTGGAGTCTCCTTCTTTGGAGAGTTGTAAACAGAGGCTGGGTGGCCATCTGTCAGGAGTGTGTCGATTGCATATTCCTGCATGGCAAGGGGTTGGACTCGATCGCCCTTGCGCTCTCTTGCAACTCAATGATTCAATGACATACACACATGCCTTCCTAATCACATTGCACCTAAATGTTCTAAAGTATCATTTTTCCAAAGCACCAGGGCCCCTCCAGATGTGGAACTACAATTCCTGTCACCACTGACTGATGGCCAAGGATGATAGGTGTCGTAATTTAATATCATCTGTCTGGGAACCTGCAGAATCAATGACTTAATGTTTTCTGTATACATCTATGACCTGGTGACAAGCTACCCTGTACAGAGAAGCATGTGTATGTCAAACAACATACCAAAAAGACAAAAATATTTGCCATTTTCCCTCCCAAGTGATTTTTATTTCAACATAAGCATTCGGATTCTGCCAAATGCCAAGCAATATGAGGGTGGAACAACAATGTAAAGAGGGTAATATAGCTAATGATCTCAGTCGGGAAGTTTTCATTTCATAATCTTCCGATGGCATTTCATAAATACTTTTAAAAGCCAGGGGTGGCATGCCTGGCACTGAGATATGATTTCTCCTCTCCGATTCAGGCTTCAGAAGGCAGCTGAAGTCACAGTATATTCCACCTCAGTGTGCATAGTTTTATTGTTCTTGCCATTATTGTTTATTTCCAGACTGTATGAAGGTTGAGGTGGAGGAAGGCAATCTAATATAGACTCATGCTACCCACAGACAGCTAATTTTGATTCCTATCACATCTGTGCAACTAACATAATCACCAAAGGAGAACTTACTGCAGAATCTGCTTTGCACACACCAAAACAAATAACCCCTGGCATACGAGCCTAGTTGGATTAGACTAGAACAACACAGGCGGGCAGAAGTGTCTAGAAGAGTATGTGTTTGTGTGTGTGAAAGAGAGTGGGGACGGAGAAAGGGAGAGAGAATGCACTACTGGCAGTTTTGAAAACCTGGAGACAAAGCTGTGAATTTGCTGCAGGAGAAACACCTTGGAGTGCAAAAGCTGCCTCTAGACAGCTGACGTGGTGCAGTGAACTTGATGCTTTGTTAGTGTGCCTGTTGTCTTCTCTTTGTATGAATCACTTTGATATTTACCCAAAAAAAATCAAAAATTAAAATGACAACCCTTTAAAAAATTTGTATATACTTCCCAGGAAACTCTAACTAGAAAAGCTGTTGTCTTTTCTTATACGACCATTCCCAAAATCCCACCACCAGTAAGGTCAGTGCTTTGGGGGTGAGATGCTCAGATTTGGGTCCAAAGAAGGAAATTTTGCAAGCTTTGCCCAGGAATAAATCCCAGTAAACTCAATGGGAACTACATCTGAGTAAGACATGTAGGCTGTGAACCAACAGTCAGGAATTTCAGGTCCCGGGGGCCAAACCCTTTGGGATCCTGATAAATCAGGTTCACACAGTGGTGGAGCTTGGAGTGCATGGAGGAGCGGCAGGCGGAGGGGCGGGTGGAGGGGGCGTGGCTATGATGTGTGTGGCTATGGGGGCGTGGCTACGGCACACAGGGGGCTACAGTGTGGGGGTGGGGCTACAGCACACAGGGTGGGGCTATGATGAGGGCGGGGCTACAATGGATGGGGCAGGGCTATGATGGATGGGGAGGCGCTATGACACAGAGGGGTGGGGCTACGGCAAGCAAGCAGCTGTGGCGCCCCCACAAAATTGCTGCCGGGGGCCCACCGCCTCCATCACCACCACCCCCGTCCCTACTCAACTGGGTTCACAGCTTGGGTGTCCTCTTGGACCCGGTGCTACTCCTGGAAGGCCAGATTGTGGGACTGAATATGAGCCCTTTTGCCCAGCTTTAGCCGGTGTACCAGCTCCACCCTTTCCTTGGGATGGCAGATCTGGACACGGTAGTTCATGAGTCACCTCCCTGTAATGCACTATACATGGGACTGCCCTTGAAAAGTGTTTGGAAGCTGCAGCTGCTACAGAATGCAGCAGCTAGACTGGTGTCATGTGTACATTATAGAGACCACATAACACTGGCTTGCAGTTTGCTTCCGATATCAATTCAAGGTGCTGCTTTTGACCTACAGAGCCCTAAATGGCTTGAGGCCAGGATATCTGAAAGACCTCCTTCTCCCATAGGAACGTGCCCAAAATTTGCCTACCCCAATGCCTTGTGAAGTTAGACTGGTGGGTACACATATCATAGCTCTCTCTGTGGCAGCACACTAACTGTGGATTTTCCCAGCCGGGGAAGTTAGGCTGCCTCCATCTCTTCTGAGCTTCTCATGGGCAGCTGAAGCAATACTATTCTGCATGGCCTTCAATGTCTGAAACTGCTGTTTTATCTGTTTTAAAATGGCCTTTTAGGACTCTTATTGGACTGCTTTTAAAAGTTTTTAGAGAGCATTTTAATGTACTTTTAAAATGTTTTTCCCTTTGTACTGTTCTAATTGCTTTTATTTATTCATTACCTCGGGAGCCCTTGTGGGCAGAATGAAGATGTGGAAATCAATCAATACCTTAGTGTGGCCCTCTGGGTTTCTCTTAATAGCCCAAATATGCCCCCTTACCAACAATGCAGTTGTTGTGTGTTTATCTAGCTGTTGTGCATGTTTTTCCCATGCTAAAAGAATGAAAGGCCTTTCTGAATATTTAGTTACTGGTAGTAAGAGCTTTAAAGCAAAACGGGCTTGCATTTTGACCCCACCCTTGAGCTTTCAGCCTATAGGAATATGTCGTCGAAGAACTTCTCTGAAACTGAATTCAGTTTCTGACCAAAAGCTATTTCTCCAGCCTTGCTTTAAGCGCTGCAGTACTGCCCAGCCTGTCTCTGGTTCTTCTCACCACTTGGGACCATGAGAACCTTATGCAAGGATCTTAGCCTTTTCATCACTGGGGAGCAAAACCAATTTGGTCCAAATTCAGCAACAGAAGGATCTTTCTAGGTAGGCAGCAGGGCCCCATGGAGGCTTAAGCCAAGGTATGCTGAAATTATATGTGCAGGATCTTAATCATAGGATCATAGAATCATATTGCTGGAAGAGACCCCAGAGCCCATACAGTCCAATCCCCTGCTATGCAGGAACCCACATCAAAATACTCCCAACAGATAGCCATCCAGCCTCTGCTTAAAAACCTCCAAAGAAGAAGACTCCACCACACTTCATTGAGGCAGCAGATTCTACTGCCGGACAGTTCTGACTGTCAGGAAGTTCTTCCAGAGGTTCAAGTAGAATCTCCTTTCCTGCAGTTTGAATCCTTTGCTCCTTGTCCTAGTCTCTGGAGCAGCAGAAAACAAGCCCACTCCCTCCTCGACATGACATCCCTTCAAATATTTAAATATAGCTATCATGGCCCCTTTTAACCTGGATATGAATAATTATAGACCAGTCTCCCATCTTCCATTTTTAAGCAAGGTGATCGAGAGGACTGTTGGTCTTCAGCTTCAAGCTGTCTTGGATGAAACAGATTATCCAGATCCATTTCAAACTGGCTTCAGGGCAGGATATGGAGTCGAGACTGCCATGGTCGCCTTAGCGGATGATCTTCGCCTAGGTATCACCAGGGGAAGTGTGACCCTGCTGGTACTCTTGGACCTCTCAGCGGCTTTCGATACCATAGACCATGGTATCCTTCTGGAATGCCTGAGAGGGCTGGGGATCGCGGGCACTGCACTTAAGTGTTTCCGGTCCTATCTCTCAGGTAGATACCAGATGGTGATGCTTGGGGACAGCTGCTCCTCGAAAAAGGAGCTTAAATCTGGCGTCCCTCAGGGCACTGTCCTGTCCCCAATGCTATTTAACATCTACATGAGACCGCTGGGAGAGATCATCAGGAGGCATGGAGCAAGGTGCTATCAGTACGCTGATGACACCCAGATATATCTCTCCATGCCTCGGATAATAGCATCGACTAAGGGTGGCATCTCGCCTCTAAATGAATGCCTTGAACCAGTAATGGACTGGATGAGGAAAAACAGACTGAAGCTGAATCCAGATAAGACAGAGGTACTCGCTGTTAAGGGCCCTAGCCCAGGTATGGAGGTTTGTCAACCAGTCCTAGACGGGGTCACACTTCCCCTGAAAGACTGTGTCCGCAGCTTGGGGGTGCTCCTGGACTCGCCGCTTCAGATGACAGCCCAAATTAATGCGGCGGCCAGGAGTGCCTGTTATCCGCTTCGGCTGATACACCAGCTGTGCCCCTTCCTGGACCTGGAACACCTAAAAACAGAGGTGCATGTGCTGGTAACTTCACGGCTTGACTTCTGCAATGCGCTCTACATAGGGTTACCATGTGCTTAGTCCGGAAACTTCAATTAGTTCAGAATATGGCAGCCAGGTTGGTCACCGGTAGACCTAAAACTGACCACATAACACCAATTCTGAAGTCCTTACATTGGCTGCCTATTGGTTTCCGGGCACAGTACAAGGAGTTGGTCCTTACCTTTAAAGCCCTTCATGGCTTGGGGCCAGCCTACCTGCGGGATCGCCTTCTCCCTTATAATCCGCCCCGCACACTAAGGTCCTCTGGGAGGAATTTACTGCAGCCGGTCAGAGCTAGGTTGGCTGCGGTTACCCAGAGGACCTTCTCTTCTATTGCCCCCAAGTTATGGAATGGCCTGCCGGAAGGGACCCGGCATATTACCAGTCTTGACTGCTTTAAAAAAGCGGTCAAGACTGTTCTCTTCCGACAGGCCTTCCCAGACTAGTGCTCCACCGCCTCCCACCAACTGTCTTCTTGTTTTTAATAGTTAATCTGTTTTAGGGGGGTTAGATGGGTTGGTGGGTGGGGAGGATGGGTTATGTTTGAACTGCTTTTAATGTAGTTATGTACTGCTGTAGTACCACCTCGATCCGTTGAGAGAGGCGGGATATAAATAATATTATTATTATTATTATTATTATTATTATTATTATTATTATTATTATTATTATTATTATTATTATCTTCTGCAGACTATCCCCAGCTCCCTAAGCTGCTCCTCATAGGGCATGGCTTCCAGACCCTTCACCATTTTGGTTGCCCTCCTCTGGACACATTCCAGCTTGTTGATAGCCTTTTTGAATAGAGGCGCCAGAACTGGAGACAGTATTCGAGATGAGGTCTAGCCAATGCAGAATAGAGTAGTCCCATTATCTCCCTTGATCTAAACACCATACTTCTATCGATGTAACCAAGAATCACATTGGCTTTCTTGGCTGCTGCATCACATTGCTTACTCATGCTCAACTTGTAGTCCACCAAGACTCCTAGATCCCTTTCACATGTACTACTATCCAGCCATGCGTCCCCCATCTTATATTTGTGCATTCCTCTTTTTCTGCCTAAGTGCAGGACCTTACATTTCTCTCTGTTGAAATTCATTTTGTTAGCTTTAGATCTAGGCTGATTTTTACTAGAACTTCCATTCTACCAGCTGAAAAGGGTGGGTGCAAAATAGTGGTACAGGCAGGTGGATAATCAGCATAACCACCACTCTTTTCACACACAGAAACAAAGGTGACTTTCCATCCAAGCTTCCTTCTAAACATTGGTGGAAGATCTCGTTAGGTTACCCCCACCGCAGGCCTTCTAATTGAGCTAATTAATTTCCCATTGTCACGTGGAGGTACCGGCATTGCAGGTGAATTCCTGAGCCACCCATGTTTTGGGATAACACTGACAGCACCATCAGGAGATTCTCACTCTCACTCTCACGTCCATTCTCACTCACATCATTGCTCCAACCATCAAAAGCGAAGCACTTGGCCAGGGGGAACAACTGTTTTCACGTTCAAGCTTTCAACAAGATCAAGAATTTTAATTCCACCCCCAAAAAAGCCCGGAATTCTGATTGAGAGGAAAGATAAGAAGCAGTAGCCTCAAGCCAGGAATGTTATTGCTTTTTTCTCATTGACTCATTAAGGCAGCCAGTCTCCGGGATGTCACAATGTGATGACGACAATAATTCCTGGGCAGAAAGCAGAAGACATCCTAGAAGGCATGGTATGGCTTGCCAGTGCGCCAGCTCTGCAAGAGAGAGCTGACATCATATCCAAAGGCAAACATTGTTCTTTGGTTAAACTGACGCATTAAGTACTGTGGGAGAACAAGAGCATAGAAGAGAAGCAGATGCCAGAACATCACCTGTGACCGGATTTAGAAGTACCATCAGGCAACTTTGCTGTCCAGGTATTGTCAATTGGGATTTGACGTCAGAGAGACAGAGGCCGTTTCTGCACTAGGCTGTTATAGTGCTATTATTCTGCTTTCAACATCCTGTGGAATCCTGAGGTTTACAGTTTAGACCCCTCCCTAAACTGCAAACCCCAGGGTTCCACAGGATGTTGAATGTGGAATAATAGCACTATTACAGTCTAGTGCAGAAATGGCCAGAGTATCATACAATTTCTAACTAGAGGCAGAACATCATCAAATAAACTGAAGGACCATTTACAGCAAAAAAACACATCAGACATATGAAAACACATATCAACAATAATAACGGAAAAAACACCCATCCAAAAGCTCTCAGACTCCTGCCCATTACTCCCTCTTTGGCCATATCCAGACCAAAATGGAGACCGGAAGTGAAACAACGTGGCTCTTCCCACAGACGAAAATTGCCTTTCAGCTGTGCTTATGAATCAGTTGCAATTGTACAAATGGTTGGCTGTGCAGGTGTAAAGCCCCAGAGCAGCCTGGTGAAAGTTATTTTAATGACAAAACACAAGACATTGTACCATTAGTGTGTGTGTGTGTGTGTGAGAGAGATAAGTAATGTTTACTCATTACTTTTAAAACATTGGTCACGGAAGGGTGGCGTCGGTCCCTTAAACATACTGTTGCAAACACTGAAATAACATTAACACATTAATTAAATCCTGCTAATGAGTTACCCTTATAGTAACAAGTCATTTTTCAAAAGTAACAACTGGTTCTAATGCATCAGCTACTATCCTGTTAGTGACTTAATGATGATGTAAGCTGGTCCAAGCCCTTTTTCCTTTCCCACAAAGCTAAATGCTAACTGTGTGTGATTTATATCACCACGGCCCAGGCGCAGCTTCAAAGAGAAAGCAGTTGCATTTAATGTGATTGTTTAGGACATGAATCACCTCAGCCTTCAGCTGGAAGGGGATAAATAATAATCATGCAAACTGAGATTAAAAATAGTGCAACCACAGAGATGAAAACAAAACACCACTGCCAGGTGGAAATGTTCCCATTTTCTCTCTCTTGCAGGCAGAGTTTGAGACAGGTTGTGGAGGAGGTGAGAAGGTTTGTGGAGAGCAGGAGAAAATACATGTGGCCCTCAGGAAAAGCAAAGCAAATATTTTATTCCAAAGCCTTGCTTTTTTTCGTAGATGCTAGAAAAAGAGCAGATTTCAGGGGAGCCTGCACTACAAGAAAGGTACATGCAGCAAATTCTGAACTCACTTATTAGCCAGAGAACCCCCTACCTTCCAAGAGGAACATCAAGGCAAGGAGGAGACCAACCTGACCCCATCCTTGATAAACAGAAACATTTGAGAAACATCTGCTCTAAGTAAAACTCCAGACAACTTGCACAAGAGAGGTGATCATAGATTTTGAAGCATGAACTGGGAACTCGAAGATCTGAGATCAAGAGTTAGCCTGAATTATCAGCGTCTACATGCTCGGGACCCTCTCTGTCCCCTTCAGGCATGTAAGTGAGTAACTGGGCGCCACAAAAGAGAGAAATCTCCCCCACCACATGTCCTGCATACATATTCACAAGGAAGACATGAAGGCAGAAAGACATCCAACACTGGTGGCCCATGCCACATGCACATATAAAAAGTAACTTGATGTGAACCAAATAACTGGTTACTCACTTGATCTTCAGGCCGGCAAGCATGGTTTTGTCAATCCTGGAAAGGAGGTGAGAGGAAAGTTTGTTAAGCAGATTGTATTTATTGTTGCCATCATTGTCCAAATGCCTCCTTCTTCTGCAAGGTAAATGATGGGACTTGGTCCTGGGCATCGTAGCTATCTCAGCTTTCTTGCTATTTTTTTTTTAAATCAGCTTTCTAGTTATTAAGACTAAGGAACCCAGGCTTGGGAATATGTGAGCAATTCATAATGAATTCCCATCCCCTGCAATTGTTCCTTGGTAAGTGGTTTTCAAAGGCTGCTTCTGATCATGGAAATAGCACGCAGCCATCATGACTAGTAGTCATGGACAGCCCTATCTTCTCTGAATCAGTCTAATCCCCTTTTAAAGCCACCCAACTTGATGACTTTCAGGACATCCACTGGAAATAAATTCCTTCACTTAACTACACCAAGGATGGGCATCCTACAGTCCTCCAGAGGTTGTTGGACTGCAACTCCCATTATTCCTTCTCATCAGCTATGTTGTCCAGGGCAACAATATCTAGAGAACAACAGTTGTCCACCATTGAACGGCATACTGTGCTGGTCTTTGGACAGATCCTGGTTTTATCAGCTTTCAAGTCTTGTGCATGAAAAATACCAGCTGAGAGAATATTTTCTAGCAGAGGCATACAGAAGGTTGACCTCAGTCTACTGGTGAAACTCTGGGAAATTTCCACTAGATTGGAAAGTTGTTCTAACTTCAAGTTGTTTAATAATAGCAGCAAGAAAATGACTCTCCCCTCCTGCCCTAGATTATGCTGCTGAAATGAAGAAAAGTGTGAGGAACCTGGATTGTAAGTGACATCCAGTTCTGTACCTGAAACAAATCTTATTTTGATGCCTGAGCTCAGATTTCCATTTTCATTCACCAGGCTGCACTTGGTGGATTTCATTCTCACCAACCATCTAGAGCAGTGCTTATTGAACAGAGGATCCAGATATTTGCTGGACTTCAGCTGCCAGAATCTTTCATCACTAGCCATCGTGGGTGTTGCTTCTGGAGCTTGAAGTCCAACAACATCTGGAAGCTGAGGATCCAACAACATCTGGAGCAGCCCCCTCCACTGAGAACCACTAATCTAGAGAGAGGGAGCGAGGGAACAAAGGAACAAGGAAGATTGGTATGTCACAAGTTGGTCCACTCTTTTTCTACAGACTTAACTGATTTCAGTGGGTTTTGGTTGGAAGAAGATTGCTTCCCTCCTACAGAAGCTGCTAAAATATTTTTGGAGCGCAGATTCATAATAGTGAAACTGTGGGGTAGCAGCTGGAGTGAGGGGGAGGTGAAGTCTGCTACTAAGTTCTCTTTGCTTCCAGTCAAGAAAAAGAAAATCCAGATCTTCTGCAGGAAATGAGAGTTTCAGTATGATTCAGCATACAGAGAGTGAAGGGGCTGCTTTCAATCAGTGGACCTCATAGGAGCCTTCAGTTGCAGGGAGCCCTGCTAAATGCTGGGTGTATTTTCTGGGTGGGTTTCTTGGGTCCCACAGCAGGCCCGAGCACATCCCATCATGCAGCACAAAGATCTGCTGTTCAACAAACAATTACGCATCCATTGAATGGGGGTGGGAGGGATTGGGCAATGTGGGGCTAGGACAGCAGGCCTTCACTGGTTATCCTTGACCCTTGACATTTTAAAACAGGGTAGGCAACTAAGGTTGTCCTGCCATCAGCCCTAGCCAGCATAGGCAATGGGGAGGAACTGTGGAAGATGCAATCCTCAAACATCTGTAGGGTCACAATTGCTCCTTACTGCTCTAAGCACACTTAACTAAGGCCATTTTCACACGGGGGTAAAACCCCGCGGTGCGACGACCGGAGACGGAGGTCATTCACACCACAGGGTGCGCTAGCGTGGTTGGAAAAGGTGAGGCGCCACACCTCCAACCGCTCTAGCGCAGCTGCAGCGGTGGTGCTGCGAGTTTTTAAAAACCACCTTCCTAGGTGGTTTTTATGAAACTCGCCCGCACTAATCCGTGGCAGCTCCCGGTGAGAATCTGCACAGATGCGGTAGCGCATCCCTGCAGATCTGCCAGGAGGCGGGCTTCTGGCCAGCACGCTGCCCTGATTGGCGGAGTGCCGCCGGAAGCCGCCAGCCGCCATTTTGGGCGCCGCCAAACGCCGCTGAGCGCCACCGAAATACGGCGGCGTGTGAATCGGCAGAACCACACTCCCTGCAGGGACGGAGCAGGGACGGAGCAAAACGCAAGCAGGTAAGCTCCGCCCCTGCATGCACCGCCCCGTTTCGGGCCCCCCACATGCGAAAAGGGCCAATGTCTCCATTCCCAAAGTCCTGTTAAATTCAACAGTAGCACTGGCAGTAGTAACTGTCCAAGTGCTAGGTCAGGACACAGGATGCTGTAGTCCAATGGTTCTCAAATGTTGGTCTTCTAGGTGTTTCAGACTTCAGTTCCCAGAAGCTCCAAGCAACTTGAACAGTGGTCAGAGATTTTGTGGGCCGAAGCTTAATATACTTGGAAGATCAAAGGCTGATCACCCATCATTCTGTTCTCAGTCAGGTGCCACCATGGTGACGAGAGAAGTGTTACTAGGCCGTACACCCTCACATTTTGACATGGTCTAATTGGCAAAATATATTAATTGGTAGATGTGTTGGCATCAAATATAAATTATACTTATGGCTGGCAAGGCCGTGTGGAAGAAAGAGACACGGGCAGGGAATAGGTCAGAGCAGACCCCAGCATGGCCAGGTCAGAAGTTTTCTGAAATTAGCCAAGAAAGCCTGACTTACCGGCTCTGAGCTAATCCAATCAACTGCCAACATCAGACAACAATAAGGTGCCCAGAACCCCTACTATGCGCATACCCTACTGCAGATAGCCCAGAAACCCCCTCTCAACCAAGACATTGAAACCAGTCAGTCCACTCCAGACCCCACTGTCTGTGTTGCAACTCCCATTGCTCACTAGGCTGGGAGAGCAATCAACTCACACCCCTTCAGGGAGGAAAAGAGAGTATATGAACCTTTGGTTTTGAGAAGTCAGTTGCAGTCAGACGAAATGCAAGACTCCACTATGTCGCTCTGAATCCTGATCTGTCTGCCCTTAGACAGAAGTCTAAGTCACATTTCAAGCTCTTCACTACTCTTCTGGAATGGTAACTATATAACCCCAAAAACCCGCAGCCTCTCTAGCCATAATTTTTTTTCTTCCCTTTCTCGTTCAGTTAGCTCTTGTGTGAATGCTTAACTGTATGTATCTTGTGTGCATGCGTGAGTGAATTCCCCCAACAAAAACACATTTTTAGCTTATTTTTTAATCTTTGTTTGGTTTTTTGCTTGGTCTGACCCCGTAAAAATTGGGTTGAAGGTCTCGCTGGGTTACTCTGCCCCTTGTTTTGCCATGCTAGTGCTACGCTAATTTCCCCAATCTTTGCATTTTTGGAGCGAATCAAGGTGTCCTCCAGGGGACCCCCAGAAGTCAGGGTAACAGAAGGATGGGACCACAACAACACTTCTGCATGCCATTGTCATGGTCCTGCTTCTCTTCTGTCCCCAGGCAGCACGATTGTGGGTTAAATCATTAACAGATTTTCCCTGTCAATGACACATGATTGCACCACTGTCCTGCGGAAGGACAGGAAGCACAATGGTGGCACTTCCTGCCCCAGCGCGGCCTGAGAAAGTACCTGGCTGTGCTGTGGAAGGGAGTGGCATGTCCATTGCACTCCCTTCTTCAGGGAGCCAGTCCCGTATGGAAGGGCACACTGCTGTCGCAATCCCTTCCCAGCAGAGTGGCTGCCGGGATCACCACTGGACAGTGCCGCAGGAAGGTAAGTTGCTGAAAGGGCCACAGTTTTGTGGTCATGGGATTACTTAGAGCCTGGGAAGGTTTTGCCTTTATTTGCAGCTGTAGCTTGCAGACTAACATTTTCTCCTTGAAAAGGTAATGACTAATCTAAGAATAAACATAACATGCTAAAATTTTCTAACTTTTAATAATATCATACTGATCTTGGGAGATATGTAAAAATTACATTAGAAAACATTCCAAGGTCTGATCAGCATAAAAAACTGAGCCACATCTTTGTGTTTCTAGGTGCGTTCTGGCTGTGTCAGGAGATCAACTGTCAATGCCAATGCCAAGTTGACACTGACAAACTGTCCTTCACCAAATTTCCCACGGAAAGGGTGTGTATCTGATGCGGCCAATCAGCTCCACCCAGATAAACGCAAAGTGGCAAGATAGCCAAGATAAAAGAACAGTTTGGGCAGCCGCTTCCTTTCAAGTAAACACATGTGAGGATGGAGCGTCCGCGGCTTCAGCATGTTGATTTAGCAGCCAAGTACAGAATGTATTTGCAGTGAACCGGCTAAGTCATAGGTGCAAACGTGGTTCCCACGCTTGTTCATATGTGTACTTGTGTGCACGCACACGCACACACAGAGCTATTGTCATCTGGGTCCACTCTGGGTCATACTCTGGGAGAAAGGCAGGATAGAAATACAACCAATCAATCAATCAATCAATCAATATTTCTTTTGGCTGCAACTAGAAAGACTGCATTGCCAAAAGAGAGGAAATGCATTACCAAGACAGAAGACCAAAAATGGCACAGATCTGCATATGGTGGTTGATAGACATATATATAAATATGGAAATAATAACTGCCTTTCAAACAGAAATGTGATGCATCTTAGCCCAGTGGGAATATCAGAACTAAAGAAGAAACAAAAATTTTAAAATTTTACCAGATTATATGACTGTTGTCTCTGCAAGTAAGATGCTGACTGGGGACTGAATGAAAAAGAGGTAGATCCAAAAGTGTTTCCACACTTGATGCCTAGATACCTAGTCAATGCATAGTCACATTTCTAAGGGTAATCACTAGGATCTGCTTCTAAAAATGTAAACATAGGAAGACAGAAAAAGCTGAAAGCCTTAGAATGGGCAGCCATGGTGAGTCTGGAAGCCACCATTTCATTCCCCAAGGACCCAATGCGGGCTGCACCACCTCAAAAAATGTGAACGTTTCACATATTCTCAAAACCAGAGGTGACCAAAAGTTCACTTCCAGCTTTGGGGGGGGGGGATGAACAATATGCCACACCCATACTTAAACAAGCATTTGCAATACGTGGAAGTTTCCAGGAGCTGCAAATAAAATTTTTGAGGGAAAGAAACCTTGAGGTGAAGGGTTTGGGATGGTTCTAGAAGAGACCCACAAAAATACCCCTAGGACCCACATATGACCACTGAAACACACCTCGCCTACCCCCACTTAGCATAACAGGGGTAACTCAGTATTCAAAGGAGAGGACATCATCCGCTTCTGTGTAAAGGAAGACAGAGAAGCTTACAAAGAAACCAGTAACATCCTGCAACGAGATGCTATCAATGCACATTTGTCCCAAGGGATAAGTCATCCTGATCTGAGCTGTTCAGTAATTAGGAAATAACTGAGGTGTAGAGGTGTAGATAACCTCCTCCCCAACACATAATGCCGTGAGTCACACAATACAACCTGAACATATTGTCAAGGTATGCTTCCCAAGACCCTTTGGAACAAGAGCAAATGGGTTGGAAAGACACCTGCTAGATCTTCCTTGCTAAGCCTTTTAAATGAAAAGAAGCAAACAGACCCACCATCCATATCCTCCAAAGGAGACGCTCCGTTTCCTCTGAAACATGGCTACCGCGTCAGCTCAGACCTCCTGCTCTCTTGCTCACTCCAGTGCATTGACCCACTCTTCTACGAGAAGAACCACTCTCAACACTCACACACAGGCACCAGGGCAGGGACAGATGACCGTTTTGCGTCATGCATATTCACAGAGTGTTTTCATATGCTGCAGTTATTTTGCACCCCTCTGCAATGTGAGGGAAACCGCACTGACCACTTCCTGCCCCAGGAGGTCTGTGCAATCATAGATTAAGAAGCTGAGGTGCCTCCTCTCTGGGAAAAAAAAATTGCCCATTGTTTGTTTAGTTTTTTTTAGGGCATGAGAAAATATTGATGCATATGCATATATTTTACCTTTCCCATGACACCTTCAATGCTCGCTCTGATTCACCACGTCCAGTTTAGCAAATTAGCATTTAACCTGTAACATGACCCACCAGGCCTGAGGACCAATCAGAGACTAAGGCCCTTTCCACACCCTACCTGGATCCATCATCATCCAGTCCCAATCCCAGTAGCTCCTCTGCTGGGATGGGAGCGCAGACATGAATGCTTCCCTCCTCACCGGCTCGCTCCCTGCCAAAGGAAGCACGATGGACATGCTTCTTCCTTCTGCATTGCAGCGGAGCACTTTCCCAGAAGCACCTCCATCATGCTTCCAGTGGGCCAGGTAAGTGCAGGATGGTTGTGTGATCATGGGTCATTGACAGGGAAAACCTGTCAATAGTGATGTAGACTCAAGTCGATAGACTCAGACTCAAGTCAGGCTTAAGTCACTTCAGTGATTCGACTTGGACTTGACTTGTGAAAAATTACACACTGACTTGACTCAAGACTTGCATATTTTTAGTGACTGACTTGCTGCCCTTGGTTCAGTAACATAACACATTCATCCAGAAACCTTAGAAATTACTGGTCACATGATGATCTGTCTCAAGCCCAAAGTGTGGACACGTTTCTCAGAGGGAAGAGCAAATGGGATAGGTAATGGGCTTGAGGTGAGATCGGAGTCTGCTCAGCAGCCTGTCCCCTCTACATATAGGAGCAGCTTTCTAAAACTTTTCCTAAGAGCAGAAGGCAAGGCCCATGCCCAGAGTGCAGGACACGTATCTCAGAGGGGAACAGAAAATGTGCTAGGCAATGGTCTTGAGAAGGAAGGATCCTTCCTTCTAAAGCTCTTGAAGCTTCAGTAATGGGGAATAAAAAGAATCCTATTCCCCACTTCTGAAAAGCCTCCAGCTTTGCAAATGGGAAGTAAGAAAGATCCTGTTTCCCATTTCCAAAGCTGCAGATGGCAAAATCACAAAAGTAGAGGACCAACTCTACTTAAATTGTTGAAACTGACTTTCAACTCTGCCCAGAAATTCTGGAATACAGGTTGGGGTGTAAAGTTGGCTCCCAGACTTCAGACTTGATTTGAAAGTATCTTGCAAGTACCTGAGACTCGACTTGAGACTTGAAGGTAGAGACCTGAGACTTGACTTGAGACTTGGAGTTAAAGACTTCAATACATCACTGTCCATCAATAATTTAATCTGTGATTAAATTGTCACCTGGCAACGGGAGAAGAATGGGACTGCAACGACGTCACGCAGAAGCATCATCGCGGTCCTGTTCCTCTCCCATCCCTTCTGGAAAGGGCCCACAACTCAAGGACAAACCTTTGGAGCTGCTGTTTAGTAGATAGTGGAGGGTGAAGCAGGAATCAGGAAGTAAGGAGAAACACAGTCAAACACATCAGAACCCAAGAAGTTCCATTCCTAGCAGGAAGCCCTCTATGTCCCCTGCCTGTTTAGAAAGATATAATGAGTCCAGCCCAAAAACATGAGTAAATATGGTATCCTAAGTAAATGCTCTAACTGGAGATACATGACAATTCTAGTTTCTTAGAGTTGTCACAGATTTCTTCATAAAAAGAATAAAAAGAACTTGGGCAGTGGGGCACTGTTATTTTTGTCTGTAAAAGGCTAGAGGGTGTATTTTGTACAATGCATCCAGCATGGTTCACAGCAAGAGAGCAAAAAAAAGGGGGTATGGAAGGAAAACTGAAAGAGAAAAGCTGAGATCCACTGTCTTGCTGGAAGGAGTATAGCTAAAGTGAAGGGCATAATGCTCCCCTCAGATGAATTCTGACTCCACCCCAAATTTCTAGCATTGCAGAGAATGAGATACAGAAAATGATACACAACTAGTACCACTCTATTCTGCTTTGGTCAGACCCCACCTGGAATGCTGTGTCCAGTTCTGGGCACCACAATTCAAGAAGGATATTGACAAGCTGGAATGTGTCCAAAGGAGGGCAACCAAAATGGTGAAGGGTCTGGAAGCCATGAAGCCCTATGAGGAGCGGCTTAGGGAGCTGGGGATGTTTAGTCTGCTGAAGAGAAGGTTGAGAGGGGACATGAAAGCCGTGTTTAAATATTTGAAAGGATGTCATGTTGAAGATGGAGCAAAGTTGTCTTCTCTTGCTCCAGAGACTAGGACAAGGAGCAATGGATTCAAAGTACAGGAAAAGAGATTCCACGTACAAATTAGGAAGAACTTCTTGATGGTAGGAGCAGTTCAACAGTGCTGCCTCAGAGTGTGGTGGAGTCTCCTTCTTTGGAGGTTTTTAGACAGAGGCTGGATGGCCATCTGTTGGAAGTGCTTTGATTGTATTTTTGGGCATGGCAAGGGGTTGGACTGGATAGCCTTTGCAGACTGTTCCAACACTTTGATTCTATGTTTCTAGATGTTTTCTATTTGCTATGTTCTCATTCCTTTGGTAACTTTGACCATCCCTTTTCTCTGGGTGCCCAAACTGTATTTCTAAATACTCAACCAAAGTTTTAAGTTACTGCAAGGCTAGAAATGTGAGAGCTGGAGGAAAAATTCTTCTGGGATGGACAGGATTCTTATTGAGGGAATGTTCTCATTGTTCCCTGTCTCCCATCCTTGAACGGATGGGAGACAGAGTACTCATGCCAGAGATGAAACCAAAGAGTCTTTTACAAGAATATCAAGCCATCAGGCACAGTGTATTCTGGCCTTCTGCCTATGGAGTCAGATTTTATGGTGGTTGTAGTTCCCCCTCGTGGCCAGGAGATGGTGGCAAAAGGGCTGAATTCCCATCTGCTATCTTTCAAGGCAGGAAGGGCTATTGATCTATTGATTTACTTATTACAAACACTTAGATCCCACTAGACATATTTTGGAAACATCTTGCACTTTTAAAGCATAAAGGAAAGCAATCATATATCTTAAGGCAGCAGCAGAAGCACACTTCCAAGATCTGATGATGGAAATACCAAAAATAAAGCAGAACTTGTCACCCTTGCTTACTATATATCCTTCTTCCTTAATCAGATGTTGACTTGTATTGAGATATATCCCATGATCCACAGCCATCATAATCAATTGTGCTGGTGGTGATGGTGGGGTTGTAGTCCAAGAGATCTGGATGGTGACAGGTTGAAAAAAAGACCTGAACTAATCATTTATCACACAAAAATGAGATTCTTTTCAAGTGATGCTGTTAAGTGTCACTGGACTTTATTGTTGATGGCACCCCCCATAAATTGAAATCTGAAATATAAGCAAACCTTGTGCATACAAGCACACCCCTTCCAATATCCCTGCTCACTTTTTTGCTTTAATTGACGGTTCTGTGCTTCATTCGATGATATATAAACTGAAAATGAAGTTAAAATATTAATTATTGAAAAAAGAAGAAATGCTGTTTCAGTTCTGTGGGATTTACAGCACAATCTGATACAGTTAAAAGTATGTTTGTCCAGATTCATTGGTGCTTACTTCCAGGTACACGTATATCTTGCATAAGACTGATGCATAAGAGCATCAAACTAAGAATCCAGTCCTTATGCAAAATGTGCCGGGCAGCCAGCTCCTTCTTCTCACATCTCAGATTTCTAGCACCAAGTGGTCTCACTCCTCTTCTGTGATTGTATGCCCTAGGCCAGAGCTTTCCAAACTGGGTGTCGCAGCACGTTACTGTGTCGGCTACAATGTGTAGGTGCGTTGCAGGTGTTACTCCACTGGAAAAACCCTATCCCGGGGTCTACAATTTTGAAATTAAAATATGATTCAATGTGCCTGAGAGGTCACCTGGATGGGCACGTAGGCAGCAATGGTCAAAGAATTGAAAACCAGGTCAGGCCAGTAAAATCCCCAGTCATGTAGCCCCAGGAGACCTCAAGATGTGTAAACCCACAATAAACAAAGGGCCCTCAGCCCTGAGAAGCCGACTTGAGGGGATTAGCATGCCTGCCCCAAGCTGAGCAAATATTCCATCAGGCAAGGACCATTGACATGAATAGTCACACCACAAACTAACACAGCCGAAGATCCTGAGACTTTGGCAGCACCTTGCAATCTCATCACACAAAGGAAATGACCTTGGTGGAGCTTCATTAGTGCTCCAGCACATATTGTTCTCCCCGGGAAAGGATTAGTCCTCTAGATACTTTTTCCCCTACAAATAGTCCCAGTTTTTGAGTGGTTCTTTGGATCACTCCCAGTCATCCCAGCAGACCATTTCTCCATCCATTGATTGATCCCCTCAGCCCTCTCCGTGCTGAGCCCCACTTCTCCGCTGCCTTCCTGGGCCCAGGACTTCAGGAAAAGGAGCAGTATTACCCCAACTACACCCCTTCAATATCCCCCCTGACAATTTCCTCTCTTTTGCTTCTTAATAGCTCTTGGGTGCGTGTATGAGTGATTGCATTGCTGCATGAGATTTTCATTCAATAAAATCATTTATTGGACATTTTTGTTTGGTTTTTGGCTTGGCCTGACCCCGTAAACACTGGATAAAAAGACCCCACTAGGTTACCCTGCCTCTTGCATTGCTATTGCTCGTGCTCTGGCTAGTTTCCATTCCCTATCACATCGAGCACATTGAGGTGTCCCCCAAGAGACCCCAGAAATCAGGGTAACAGAGGAACATAACAGGTGGAGGGGGGCCTGTTCCAATGCTCTGGTGGGCCAGGCCTGGATGAAGGGGCTGCCTCTGCCACTGCTGCTGCTGGGCCGCTGCCCCCACATCAAGCCAAGGAAGACCCCAGAGTGCGTGGCGGCAGCAGGGGGCCAGGCTCGGGGGAAGGGGCTGCCTCCCCTTCCTGAATTACTTCCTGAATTACAGTGCTGCAAAATGATGCATGTCTAAAAAGTGTGTCATCAACACAACAAGTTTGGAAAGCTCTGCCCTAGGAGAAGAAAGTAAAACCACTTTTTCAGCCTCTTCTCTGTTAGGAAAAAGAAAAAGCGGGGAATGAAGGTGACCTGACCTTAAAACTCCATTTAAATGTAAATGTTGACCTTCAGCTTCTCTCACAAGTCTTGAAATTATCTTCTGCAGGGCAAATGAGAGGAAAAAAATAGCTCCAAGTGGAGAGCCCCTTCCAAGTCTATTCTGTCTGACTCTCCTTCTCTGCACTTTCTTTTTTTTCCAACTACATAGAATAGAACAATATGCACTCTGGCCTCTACTTTGAAGTGTCCTCCAAGTTGGGAACAACAGTCTGTTTTGTAAGATAAAGCAGCCTCTTTAGTCATTCTCTGTACTAAACATGCAGTGGCTAAATGCCCACACCCATTCCATCCCTCAGTTTCCTCTTTCATTATTCTGACTCTCAGCAATGGAGACAAAGCAATGCTTACCATCCGAACTGCTGAAGAACTTGAGCGCAACACATGAGAATCTCCGATTATTTATTTATTTAGGTATGAAGAACCAAACCAACGAGGAAAAGTCTAGATAGCTGGGCATGCTCAGCCTGGTAAAAAGAAGATGGAGAAATGACTTGATTGTGCCCTCTAAATATCTCAAGGGCTGTCACGGAGAGGAGAGGACAGGTTTGCTCTCTGCTACCCCAAAGCATAGGACCGGGTCTAATGATTTTAAGTTACAGAAGGATAGATTTTGATTGAACATTAGAAGGAACTGTTTGACAGAAAGAGCTGTTTAGCCACAGGACCAGTTACCTAGAGAGGAGGGCTCTTTCTCTTCAAAAAGAGGCTGGACAGCTACCTGCTGGGGGGGATCTATCTGGTGTCCCTGCATTGAGTGGATGTTGGACTCTTTGGCCTTTAGGGTCCCTTTCAACTAATTTGATGATTCTAGTCTTTGCCACTGTCCAAAAAAATTTTTTAAACACACTGTTGTTGTTGTTGTGTGCCTTCAAGTTGTTTCCAACTTATGGTGACCTACAATTATAGTGACCCTAAGGTGAATCTACCACAGGGTTTTTGTGGCAAGATAGATTCAAAGAAAGTTTGATATTGCCTTCTTCCAAGCTGAGGGAGTATGACTTTCCTGGGATTACCCAATGAGTTTCCATGGCTGAGCTGGGACCAAGGAAACCTTGGTCTCCCAGATTCCTAGTCCAGTGTTCAAACCACTATACCACAGGCTGTCGGTCAACCTAATTAGATCCAGAAATCCATCAGAGGAAGCAGCAGTGAATGCCCAGATATCTACACTAAGGCCATTTCCACACTACACTGTCATAGTGCTATTATTCCACTTTCAACATAATGTGGAATTCTGGTGTTTGTAGTTTCCCGAGGCTCTCTAAATGCCCCTCCCTATACTGCAAGCCACAGGACTCCATGGGATGTTGAAAGTGTAGAAAGAGTAGAAGAGAACACAGAATCATCATGGTGTAGTGGTTGGACTACAACTCTGGAAACCAAGGTCTATATCCCCATTGGATGACTAGATGACATTCTCTCAGCCTCAAAGGAAGGCAAAGGCAAAGCCCCACTGAACAAATCTTGCCAAGAAAACCCCCTGTTAAGTTCACCTTAGAGAAGTCATCAGTCAGAAACAATTTCAAGATACTCAAAAACAACAAAGAAGAAAATAGCCCTCCCCCAAGGATGCTCCACAAATTCTCATCTCATTGTTCCCCCCTGATATTCTCATTTTCTATACAGGGTGGTTTTAAAAGGATTAAAAAGGAGCATTCTATCACTAGGTTAGTGTGGTATAACCAAAGTCCAAAGCGATGTAGCCCAAAGAACTGTGCTTTTGATGTTTACTGATTACAGGTTTCAAGAGTTTTATTATTTAATGTATTTTTAGGGTTTTTTTAACGGCTGCATTGTTTTAGTGATATTTTAAGCCACTTTGATCAGCATCTTTAGCACTGTTTTTCTTATTGGAAAGGAAGGATTAAAAAGTAATAGACAATTTTATTTCTTCATTTTATAACAAAAAAGGGAATTCATAACAAAATCCAGAGTGATGCCAGTAACCCATCCCCTGTGCTTTTAAAACTGACAGCTGTCCATAATCCCCAAGTTGCTGAATGAAATGTCCTAACAGTTGTCTGGTTATTAGGAGCCCTTGGATATTATGACAGCTGAATGGCATCAAACTGTTCCTGAAGCAATGTGGCTTTAGCAAAGAAATAAACCTTCATAACCACAAGGAAAGATCATACTGCATTCACCACATGCCCTGAGTTTATAGCAGTTAAAAGCAGGCCTTTGGCCTCTGCACACTTGAATCCCCCGAAAGAGCAGAATGACCTCCATAGAAGCTGTCTGGGTAATATTTAGAGCAAAGATGCTACCAATATTGAAAGAACACAGCTGAGACACTCCATCCATCACGGGAGAAAGCCGTGTCCTTTGTGGCTTGGAAGCATCACTTGAGAAGGTGGTTGCAGATGACTGTGTGAAATGGTAATGCGCTGTTGTGCTTATCCTGCTTAGAATCCTAGAACTGGAGGAGAATTCAAAGGTCATCTAGCCCAACAATCCAAAAACAAACCAGCAACCACCCATTACTACAGCATCCTTAATAGGTAAAGAAGAAATAAGTCCCACTGGTGCACAGCTGACTTTCAGATTTGGATTCCTTTAAAGCAAGGTCTGGAAGCCATGCTCTATGAGGAGCATCTTAGGGAGCTGGGTATAGTCTGCAGAAGAGAAGGTTAAGAGAGGACATGATAGCCATGTTTAAATATTTGAAAGGAAGTCATATTGAAGAGGGAATGGGCTTGTTTTCCACTGCTCCAGAAACTAGGGCAAGGAGCAATGGATTCACACCACAGGAGAAGAGATTCCACCTGAACCCCAGGAAGAACTTCCTGACAGTCAGAGCTGTCCAACAGTGGAATATGCTGCCTGGGAGCATGGTGGAGTCTCCTTCTTTGGAGGTTTTTAAGCAAAGGCTGGACGGCCATCTGTCATGAGTGCTTTGAGTGTGTGTTCTTGCATGACAGGAGGTGGGATTGGATGGCCCCTGGGGTCTCTCGCAATTCCATGATTCTATGATTCTAAGTGTGGGCAATGTGTGGACTGTTTTCCAGTTTGGTGCCCCCAGTACCCTCCTCATAAAATATGTTGCATTTTTCACTCCTGACCACCACTGTGGAAGCAGCTTCATGTAAGCTCACACAGGCTCAGTTCCCAGAACTGAAACCAGAAGTGAGCTTTCAACCACTTCTAGTTCTGATTTCCCCCACAAATGTTTCACATTGCAAGCCTGATACCGTTCATAGTGGATCTTGAGGGGGAGAAATATTGGCCTGCAGTCTGTGTGAAGTTGTCTGCCTCATCACTCCTGGTTTAGAAGGAAGCCACCCCACACTTATTGTGTTTTTAATATTTGTGTTAATTCACAAATATACTGATTGAACACAAGTGGAAGCACGCGGCTTACTCCAGAAATGGAAGACTGTCCAAGGGGAGTCAAGACAAAGCCCTGTCTTGTCTAGCATTCTGTTCCCTCAGTGGTCAACCAGATGCCTCTTGGGAAGCGCCCACGCAAGGCAGGAGGCAAAGGCACCCCCCCATTCTTTCTGAACAAATCTTGTCAATAAAGCCCCATTGATAGGTTAGCCCAAGGGTCATAGAATCATAGAATCATAGAAATGTAGAGTTGGAAGAGACCACAAGGGCCATCCAGTCCAACCCCCTGCCATGCAGGAAAACCCTCAAAGCACTCCCGACAAGTGGCCATCCAGCCTCCGCTTAAAAACCTCCAAAGAAGGAGACTCCACCACACTCTGTGGCAGCACATTCCACTGCCAGACAGCCCTGACTGTCAGGAAATTCCTCCTGAGGTTCAGGCGGAATCTCCCCTCCTGCAGCTTGCATCCATTGCTCCTTGTCCTGGTCTCAAGAGCAGGAGAAAACAAGCCCACTCCCTCCTCGACATGACATCCCTTCAAATATTTAAACATGGCTATCATGTCCCCTCTCAACCTTCTCTTCTGCAGACTAAACATACCCAGCTCTCTAAGTCTGTCCTCATAGGGCATGGCTTCCAGGCCCCTCACCATTTTGGTTGCCCTCCTCTGGACCTGCTCCAGCTTATCCATATCCTTCTTGAATTGGGGTGCCCAGAACTGGACACAGTATTCAAGATGAGGTCTAACCAATGCAGAATAAAGTGGTACCAATACCTCCCTCGATCTAGACACCATACTCCTATTGATGCAACCAAGAATTGCGTTGGCCTTCTTGGCTGCCGCATCACACTGCTGACTCATGTTCAGCTTGTGGTCTATGAAGACTCCTAGATCCCTTTCACACGTACTGTTGGCCAGCCACGTGTCCCCCATCCTATATTTCTGCATACCATTTTTTCTGCCTAAGTGTAGGACCTTACATTTCTCTCTGTTGAAGTTCATTTTGTTAGCCTTGGCCCAGCTCTCCAATCTGTCCAGGTCCTTTTGAATTTTGATCCTGTCCTCTGGCGTATTAGCAACCCCTCCCAATTTGGTGTCATCTGCAAATTTGATCAGCGTGCTCTCTATTCCTTCATCCAAGTCATTAATGAAGATATTGAACAGCACCGGGCCCAGGACAGAACCCTGTGGCACCCCGCTAGTCGCTTCTCTCCAGGATGAGAATCTGCCATTGGTGACCACCCTTTGGGTACGGTCAGTCAACCAGTTACAAATCCACCGGACAGTAGCCCTGTCCAGCCCACATCTTACTAGCTTCTTTGCAAGAATGTCATGGGGAACTTTGTCAAAGGCCTTACTGAAATCAAGATATACTATGTCCACAGCATTCCCTTCATCTATCAAGCAAGGAACTCTATCATAAAAAGAGATAAGATTAGTCTGGCATGACCTATTTTTGAGAAATCCATGTTGACTTTTCGTAATTACGGCATTGTTTTCTAAGTGATTAGAAACTGACTGTTTGATGATCCGCTCCAGGATCTTTCCGGGTACTGATGTCAGGCTGACTGGGCGATAATTATTTGGGTCCTCTTTTTTCCCTTCTTGAAGATGGGGACAACATTTGCCCTCCTCCAGTCTGCCGGAACTTCTCCGGTCCGCCAAGAGTTTTCAAAGATTATAGCAAGAGGTTCCGCAATGACCTCTGCTAGTTCTTTTAAAATCCTAGGATGCAATTCATCTGGCCCTGGAGACTTGAATTCATCCAGTGTGGCCAGGTATTCCTGTACTACCTCTCTACCTATTCTGTGCTGCATTTCCCCCACTTCCTCACCTGCTCCCCAACCGCCAGGTTGAGTGTTTTTATCCTTTTGGGAAAAAACTGAGGCGAAGAAGGTGTTGAGGAGTTCTGCCTTTTTCTTCCTCCTGTTATTAATTCACCATCTTCCCTGCGCAGTGACCCTATCGTCTTCTTCTTTTTCCTTTTGCTGCGGACGTATTTAAAAAAGCCCTTTTTATTGTTTTTAATGTCTCTGGCCAGCCTAAGTTCATTCTGTGCTTTAGCCTTTCTGACCTTCTCCCTACATCTCCTGGCTACTTGCTTATAATCTTCTTTGGTGATTTCCCCCTTCTTCCATTTCCTGTACATGTTTTTCTTAATACTTAGCTCAGCTGAGAGCTCTTTAGTCAACCATTCCGGTTTGTTCAGATGCCTTCCATTTTTCCTCCTTAATGGCACAGTTTTAGCCTGTACCTTCAGTACCTCCCTTTTAAAGAACTCCCATGCATCCTCAACTCCTTTCTCATTGACTATTCTTGACCACGGGATTTCAGCCAGCAGCTCCTTCAGTTTACAGAAGTCTGCTTTTTTAAAATCTAAGACGAATGCCTGGCTACACTTGCCTTCTCTTCCCCACTGAATACAAAGTTCTAATAGGGCATGGTCACTCTCTCCTAAAGAGCCAACCAGTTCTACGTCATTAACAAGGTCTTCCCTGTTGGTCAGGATCAGATCCAGAATATTTGATCCCCTTGTCGCCTCTTCCACCTTCTGGACCATGAAATTGTCTGCAAGACAAGTAAGAAACTTGCTGGACCTTGCCGCCTTTGCAGAGTTTGACTGCCAACATATATCCGGGTAGTTGAAATCTCCCATTATTACTGTATCTCTCCTTTTTGAATGTGCAGTCATTTGGTCTATGAAAGCGCCATCGAGGTCCTCAGTCTGGCTTGGAGGTCTGTAGTAAACCCCCACTATAACATCCCTATTGTTTCTCGCTCCCTTAATTCTTACCCAGATGCTCTCGACCTGGCTTCCGGTGTTCAAGTCATGGATCTCTTCACAGGTGAAAACATCCTTGACATATAGGGCTACTCCTCCTCCTTTCTTATTTGGTCTATTTCTACAAAATAGGCTATACCCCTCTATTCCTACATTCCAATCGTGAGACTCATCCCACCAGGTCTCAGTGATCCCTATCAAATCATATTTATTTTGCTGTACTAGGAGTTCAAATTCATCTTGTTTGTTTCCCATACTCCGTGCATTAGTGTAGAGACACTTAAGTCCCTGTGCCCTTCCTGCAAGTCCCATAGCATTGTTTCCACCCCTCCCACGATTGGATGCTATTCCTACTTGGCCAATATCATTTGGGCCTTTTTCCCCTGCACTTGCCGAGTCCTTGTCCTGAATAATCTTGTCTCCCTCCCCAGTTGTACTCAGTTTAAAGCCCTCCTAATCCTCCTTGTGAGACTGTTTGCAAAAACGTTCCTGCCAAGTTTCGTGAGGTGCAGCCCATCCCTTGCCAGAAGCCCATGTTCCTGGAATTTCAAGCCATGATCCAAAAAGCCAAACTGTTGGCGGTGGCAAAATGTGCGGAGCCAGCTGTTGACCTCTACTATTGTCCTTTCCCTTCGTGCACCATATCCTTGAACAGGGAGGATTGATGAAACGACCACCTGCGCACCAAGGTCCTTAAGCTTTCTCCCCATAAGCTCGTAGTCCTTTGTGATGTGGTGAAAGCTGCGCTTCACTGTGTCATTGGTTCCAACGTGAACCAAAACGAGGGGCTTACGGTCAGTGGGCTTGACCAGCCTGGCTAGCCTCTCTGTTACGTGGTTTATCCTGGCCCCAGGAAGACAGCAGACCTCTCGATTGAGCTTGTCCGGTTTGCAAACTGCCGGTTTGGTTCCTCTGAGCAAGGAGTCCCCAACCACCAGAACTCGCCTCCTCTGAGGCCTGTCCGGGGTTCTTCGACAAGCAGATTCCTCCAGGATTGCCTGGGCATTGTGTTGAGGTCGGGAGTGCTGGACTTCCCGATGTTGGATGCTATCCTATTGGTGTTGAAGTTCCAGTTGCCGAAGTTGGATTCCTTCTTGCTGATGTGTTCCCTCCTTCTGGTGTTCCTCATCATTCACAGCACCAAGAACGTTGAAGCGATTCTGTAGTTTGAGAGTCTCTGTTTCCTTCCTGGCCCTTCTACTTCTCCGTGTGACATTCCTCCAAGCATCGCTTTCCTGGCTCACGGAACTGATTTCCTCATCAGGCAGCTCCTCCACATATCCGGTCTTCAGGAAGGTCCTCTCTGCCCTATCTAAGAAGTCCTCACCTTCCCTAATAAGACGAAGATTAGAAACCTGTGCCTCCAGCTGCCGCACCTTGACCTCTAAGAAGGTGACCAGCTTGCACTTGCTGCAGGTGTACCCGACCACATCTTGTGGCAAGAAAAGGAACATGCCACAAGTGCTACAGGTGACAGCAGCAGCTCCCTCATCTTCCATACTTGATAATACAGAGAATAGAACAAGAAAACAAAAACAAAAACTGGGCCTCCTTTCTGAATTTGAGCTGTATAAGCTATGTCTGCTCAGCTAACTCCCAAGCTCAGTTGAACTCTTCCTAAATTTGTTCAGTCGCTATAAGGATCGGTTGTTCCTAAACTTGAATGGTTGAACTTGAAGGAATGAAGTAGATGAATGAAATTGCGCGCGCTCTCAGGGAGAGCACACGGCCAGCGCAAGCAAAAAAAAACACACACACACACACACACACAAACACAAAAAAAACCCACACAAAAAAAAACAACACAGAGAAATAAGCAAACAAACTCAGCCCCACAGTCCTGCAAAAACACCTATCAAAGTTGTCTTCACAGACTCAGCTTACCTTCTGCTCTCTCCTCTGGAAGTCAGCAAGAAGACTGCTGGGAGTTCCTAATAAAGCCTCCTTCCCCTAGCTGGCTCCTCCCCCAGCTTGATTAACTCTCCCTAGTTTGATTGACAGTTAACTGACTAACTAACAAACAATTAGCTGACAATAGGCTGTGAGCTCAGGGAGAGCACACGACCAGCACAAGCAAAAAAACAAAAAAAAACAAAAACACACACACACACACACAAAAACCCACACAAAAAAACAACAACACAGAGAAATAAGCAAACAAACTCAGCCCCACAGTCCTGCAAAAACACCTATCAAAGTTGTCTTCACAGACCCAGCTTACCTTCTGCTCTCTCCTCTGGGTCACTGAAAGTCAGAGATGACTTGAAGGAACACAAGAGCAAGAGATCACAGGCAGCATGCCTGTCCGTATCTGTTGCTTAGAATCATAGAAGGAACCTCCTGACTGCTCTCACTGTCAAGAAGTTCCTTCTAATGTTCAGTCAAAGGAACTTCTTGATAGTGGGAGCAGTTTGGTAATTGGACCAATTGGCTAGAGAGCTAAAGGGGTCTCCTCCTCTGGATGTCTTCAAAAAGAAGCTGGGCAGCTACCGGCTGGATCGTTTAGCTGCAGATCTTGCATTAAGCAGGAGGTTGGACCTGATGGCCCATAGAGCCCTTTCCACCTCTATGATTCTATGGGCCTTTCCGCCCTACACTGTTATAGTGCTATTATTCCACTTTCAGCATCCTATGGAATTCTGGGTTTTGCAGTTAGGGAGGGGCCTTTGGAACTCTCAGCCTGAGAGCTCTTTGGCCTCAGTAAACTGCAAACCCTAGAACTCCACAGCATGTTGAAAGTGGAATAATAATAGCACTATAACAGTGTAGTGCGGAAAGGCCTTATGATTCTCAACAAAGAAGATACTGGGATGTATGCTGCCTGTTATACGTTGTTGTGCTCCTTCAGATCATCTCTGACTTATGGCAACCTTAGGGCTAACTTATCACAGGGTTTTCTTGACAAGATTTGTTCAGAGGGCATTTGCCATTGCCATCCTTTGAGGCTGAGAGAGAGTGACTTGACCAAGATCACCCTCTGGGTTTAGCAGGCATTTGAATCCTGGTCTCCAGAGTCTTAGTCCAACCCTCAAATCACTTTACTAGGCTGGCTGTAGATGTGATACTCAGTTGTTAACAAGTTGCTATTTTCCAGCGCTTTGTCTAAACACCTTTTAAGGCAGAGGTGAGCAAAGGTGGCAACTGGAGGCAGTTCCTCCTGCTGAAACCTGTGGTGAGCTAAACTCCTTCCTCCCTGCTCCACCAAAAATCAAAACTGGAAGTGGCTGGAAGTTGCTTCTGGTTTCCAAAATCTACTCCCCACGGACTTTCAGGCCAAAACCAGCACACTTCTCTTTGCTTAGTTTTGTTTCTATTGGAGAAGAGGTAGGGAGGCCTCTGGAACCTTCAACGGGGGAACTTCTTCTTCCTCTCCTCCTCCTCCTCCTCCTCCTCCTCTTCTTTCCCCCATTATTACTGCTCTTACTGTTATATCCTACCTTCTCCCCTAAACTGTTTGTGGTCCCCAGGGCCTCCAAGGACCCTTTTTTACTTTACTATTTTTTTTGGGGGGATTGACCCCCAAAATTGCCCTCATGGGCTATTGAGTCCAACCTCCTGCTTAATGTAAGAACTCCAGCTAAAGCATCCCCAACTAGTACCTGTCCAGTCTCTTTTTGAAGACATCCAGAGAAGGTAACTTCCACCATCTCTCTGTACAAGTGGTTCCATCGTCAAACTGTTCTCATTGTCAAGAAATTTCTTCTAGTGCCCAATTGAAATCTTCTCTCCTGGAACTTGAAACCATTAGTCTTTGTCCTACCTTTTGGGACAGCAGAGAACAAGCCTGTCCCTTCCTCTTTGTGACAGCCCTTGAAGTGCTCAAAGAATACAATTATGCCTCTCATCCTGAATGTAGCATACAACCATCACTTGTTCATTTACTTATATTTACCATTTGCCTTCGTTCAAAACGAAACCACAGATCAAGAAACAGCAATGTTCAAACAACTAGAGTTGGAAAATCTTACTTTTTGGAACTGCAGCTCCCAGAATCCCCCAAGCCAGGATGTTGACTATACTGGCTAGGAGATTGTAGGAGATGTTATACAAAGTAAGTGATTTTCCGAGTTCTGAATTCCTATCTAAAAACAAGGATAGTGTTCAGAACAGAGTGAAACAAACATGCTACTTTTTCAGAGCCTGAAAAAAGTTGCTTCTTTTACTAAAACACCCACAATCTGAGGCTGGGGATTCTGATAATTGTGGTCCATTAAGTAAATGTTCCAAGTTCATTTCCTACTTTTACTGCATGTTCTCAGGGGAGCATCTTCTCACTGGAAAATGGAAAAATAAAGGAAATACCACGCTTTACTTTTCAGCTTCCGTTTTCATCCAGTGCATCATACATTCTACAGCGAGTAATACAGGCCCGTTCTTGATTCTGAGTCGGGGACTGGCCTCTCTCTAGCTCAGTTCTGACTACACAGACTGGCAATGGCTCTTCCAGGTCTCAGACAGAAGGCTCCCCCAGTGCCATCTGGAATTGCTAGAAACTCAATCTGGTCTTTCTGTCTGCAAAGTAGAGGATCAGTTACTCTGTCCCAAAAGTTTCTGACCCTAAGGCAAACCTGTCACAGGGTTTTCTGGGGCTGAGAGTGTGTGATGTGCCCAAGGTCACCCAGTATATTTCCATGGCCAAGCAGGGATTCAGACCCTGGTCTCCAATGCTCAATGCTCAAACCACTACACCATGCTGGCTCTCAATACCAATATCAGTACTCAATACTAAATAGGAGCTCAATAGGAAAGCTGTTTCTGAGAAAGCCAGACCGTGAGACCATGTAATTCACTATTTTCTCTGCCTCTGCAGGCAATGGCTCGCGGTGTTTTCCGACAGAGCTTTATCCCACACCTACCTGGTGATGCCAGGTATTGAATCTGAGAGCGGAGCACAGCAGGTACTCTCCCACTGAGCTATGACCCTTACTTGGATCAAAACAAACAAGTGAAAAGAAGAGACATTAATGCAGATACAAAATCAATGCACATTATGTAAAGCCTTATATAAGAGAGCACTTTGGCTGGTTCTGAGAAGGAAGAAACAGGTTGTCTGTGACAGCAAATCTGCAAAGTGTATCTCTTGCACGACATGTGGCTTCTGGGGCTCATCAAAAACACATTCAACCAGCCACAGGAGAAGACAGTACAGATGCAAAGTCCAAGGTTCACATAGTTTTACATCCAATCAGTCTTCAGGCTCAGTCTATACACAATGTGGCAGAAAATAAACGGCACAACTTCAGACTCAAGTGTGGGTTTCAGATTGCCAGCAAATCTGCATAGGAGATTTCTCTGCAAGTAAAAATCTGTTCCAACAGCACCTTTCTACCTGCTGTGCTAAACTGAATGTGAAAAGATCAACTCAACAGCAGTAGCACTATCAGGGAAGGACTTCCAGAATGATGTCCAGGACCTGACTCTGCAGAATGAGCATAAGGGACACTGGTGCACAGGACTAGCTTACCACGTGTTTAAATATACACTACCGTTCCATGGTGGTGGGATTGCATGCTCCTGTGAGGCAAGAGGTTATGCCGATGGCAGCGGTGCTGCTATGGTCTCCCATATCAGACAGGCTTTTGCGGAGGATTCAGACTAAATGTGCCAAACCACAGTGATGTGCTTTAAATCTTTTACTCCCAAGTAAAGTCTCAAGTCTGGGAGCCAACTTTATACCTCAACCTATATTCCAGAATTTCTAGATAGAGTTGAATAATGTCATTTTAACAATTAAAGCAGAGTCGGCCCTCTATGTTTGCAATTTTGTCATCTACAGCTTCAGAAGTGGGGAATAGGCTCCTTCTTACTCCGTATTACTGAAGCTTCAAAAGTTTTAAAGGAAGGATTTTTCTTCCTCAAGCCCATTGCCAAACCCATTTGCTGTTCTCCTCTGAGAAATGCACCCTGCATTCTGAGAGTGACTCTTGTCTTCTGCTCTTAGGAACAGTTTTAGAAGGGTTTTCCAATATGCAGCAGAGACAGGCTACTGAGCAGACTTCAAGCCCATTTCCTAACCCATTTGCTGTTCCCCTCTGAGAAATGCACCCACACTTTGAGCTTGAGATAGATTGTCACATGACCAGGAAGCAAAAAGAGATGGAAGCATTGTTCAAAGTTGTAAGGTTTCTGGATGAATGTGCTATGTTACTGAACCAAGGGCAGCAAGTCAGTGAGTAAAAATATACAAGCTTCGAGTCAAGTCGAGTCAAGTTGAGTTGAGTCAGTGCATCGTTTATTGCCAAGTCAAGTCACTGAAGCGATTTAAGTCCGACTTCAGTCCGAGTCAGTCGACTGAAGCCTACATCACTGCCAAACCACTACTGAGCAGCAGGGGTAGCGGGGGGTGAGATTGGTGAAAGATCTCTCAGAGGCAATGGCAGTGGCACCATAACTAACGCTTGTTAGTATTGCACAGAAGGAGACAAGATGAACACCTTTTGTTTTTTACCATGAAAACTCTATGATAAGACGATCCAAAAAGAAACAAGAGATAGTGCCAGAAGATGAAACTCCAGGTCAGATAGCACTCAGATTGCTACTGTGGAAGATCAGGGGACAATCATAAGTTGTTCTGTGGCTAATGATACAACTGACTCAAGCTGAAAGGACGTTCAGCTGTTGACGTGCTCAGAGGAAATGGAAAGTCCAAAGCTGCACAACACATATTATAGGAACATGGAATGTGAGAAACATGAATCTGAGTACGCTAGAGATAGTAAAATAAGAAATGGAGCGTATAAACATCATAATACTTGGAATGAACAAGCTAAAGTGGACAGGAATGGGACATTCTGAGTCGATAATTACACAGTATTCTACTCAGGAAGTGAAAATCTAAGAAGAAATCGGGTGCATGTATAGTGAGGAGAGATATAGCAAAAGCAGTCAAAGAATACAAGGCAAAGTCTGACCAAATCAGGGAAAACACATCAATATAATCATAATCATAATCCAAGTTTACTCTCCAACTAGAGACCATTTCTGCCCTAGACTGTTATAGTGCTATTATTCCACTTTGAACAACCTGCGGAATCCTGGGGTTTGCAGTTTAGGGAGGGGCCTAAACTGCAAGCCCCAGGATTCCATAGGGTGTTCAAAGTGGAATAATAGCACTATAACAGCCTAGTGCAGAAATGGCCAGAGAGGCAAAAGAAGAAGAAACTGAAAAATTCCATGCAAGAGTCAAGAATGAAATTGATCACACACCAAAACAGGACTTCTTGTTAATTATAGGTGATTGGTGATGGAGGTGATAGGAGTCCAACCCCCTGCCGTGCAGGAATACACACTCAAAGTAGTCATGACAGATGGCCATCCGGCCTCGGTTTAAAAAAACCCAACTCCACCGCACTCCCAGGCAGTGTATTCCACTGTCAAACTGCTCTTACTGTCAGGAAGCTCCTCCTAAACTTTTTTCCTGATTATGACAAAAAAAAAACATCATCAGTTATATCACAAATACATACTGAAGCCCATTTTGCTTGGGTGAGCATTCTGTAGAACTGAATGAGATGATAGAGTCATAGAACTATAGTGTTGGAAAGATCCTTGAGGGTCATTCAGTCCAACCTGCTGCTTAATGCAGGAGTCTTCCAACTCTAGCATCCCTGCAAAGTGGCCATCTGTCCTTTGTTTCAATACTGTCAACAAAGAGCAGCTCTCCCCACACCATTAAGACGGTCTGTTTCACTGCCAAACAGCTCTCATGGGTAAGAAATGTTTTCCAATGTTCAGCCAAAATCTGGTCCCCTGCAATTTCCATCCACCATCTCTAGCCCTGCCCTCCAGAGGATAAGTCTGCTTTTGTGTGGCAGTTTCTTCTCCATGGCAGCTCTCCAGATATGTACAGGCTGCTTTTCACATCTCCCGTAATCTTCTACTCAATCAGCTAAACATGCACTATTCTTCTCCATCGGATCCAGTTAGCTAAAGCAAGATGTTAGGAAGAAGAACTCCAGATTCCCTCACTGCCTGACATGCAGTCCTGCACAGAGTTTGCAAAAATTACTTTCTTGGATAACATTTGGCTGGTGCTTTCTGGGAACTGTAGTCCAAGGTCATTTCTGCACTACACTGTTATACTGCTATTATTCCACTTTCAACATCCTGTGGAATTCCAGGGTTTGTAGTTTCCTAAGGCCAAAGAGCTCTCTGGCTGAGAATTCTAAAGGCCCCTCCTTAAAATGCAAACCCCACAATTCCATAGGATGTTCAAAGTGGAACAATAGTACTACAACAGTGTGGTACAGAAATGACCCAAGAAAACTTTTCCAATCTGTATTGAGATTCAGTTCAGACAGTTTCATACATGCTGTTATAGCATTCCAGCATAACTACAGCCTAAGATGAATTTTGAGAAAGCCAGCTTCTTTCAGCTCTTTTAAACTTTGTGGGGGTGGGCTGGGAGAACTCTTGTTTTTTTCCAAAAAGATGATAGGAATACAAGACACCTTGCACTTGGGATGCAAGCGTTCTCAGGAGCAAGGAGACAGAAAATTCCTTAGGTTTCTGAGGCTGTCCCTTACCTCTTCCAACCTATGTTGGCCTTCCTTCCAATCCTAGACATCAGTGTTAGGGTTCTTGATGTCTCTTCATCCTCCTTCACCCAAGGATACTGACATGCTGGAAAGTATCCAGAGGACAGTGACCAAAATAGTAAAAGGCATGGAAGCCTGGCCCTACGAGAAGCAGTTTAGGGAGCTGGGTATATTTAGCCTGGAGAAGAGAAGGTTAAGAAGTGACATGATAGCCACGTTTAAATATTTGAATGGACATCATACAGAGAATGGAGCAAGCCTGTTCTCTGCTGCTCCAAAGACTAGGGCACAGAGCAATGGCTTCAAAGTACAAGAAAAGAGATTCCACCTATACATTAGGAAGAACTCCCTGATGGTCAGAGCTGTTCAACAGTGAAATATGTTGCCTTGGAGTGTTGTGGAGCCTCCTTGTTTGGAGGTTTTAAACAGAGGCTGGATGGCCATCTCTTGGGAGTGCTTTGATTATGTAGTCCTGCATAGCAGGGGGTTGGACTCGATGGCCTTGGTGGTCTCTTCCACCTCTATGATTCTATGGAAAACTAGAGGCAAACAAGTTCACTGCAGCTCCACTTCAGTTAGAACTAGGAGTTCTATCATCAACCCTATCCCAATGTATCTATAAAAGTCAAAGTTGGTTTGTCTGTGTCAAGTGAAGATCTCATATGATTGACTGCCTAAGAAGATTCTATGGAATACTAGGGATTGCAGTTTAGGGCGGGGCCTTTAGAATTCTCAGCCAGAGAGCTCTTGGGCCTGGCTGCTTGCTATGGAGACAAGGCCCAGCAGCAAGGAGGAGGACAGTGTATTCCCTCAGGAACCCAACCTCTGTATGTTAATAACTCTGAATACAGATTGGACTGGTGAATATGGGGAAAAGTTACAGTTACTGTTCAAGACAATTTGGGGAATTAGAGACACAGGATCTCAAATCTTTCTCATAGGTAACAAGTATTACCTATGAGAAAATAAAATCCCAGACAATGCTGGGTTTATATGCTAGTTTCATATAAAGTATGGTTGGTTTCACAGAATCCAATCCTGTGCAGGAATTCACAGCTAAAGCATCCCTGAGGGCCAGTCAGCCAACCACTATTTAAAGATCTTCAACAAAGGAGAGTCCATCAGCCCCTGAGACAGTGTATTCTCCTGTTCAACAGCTCTCAACCTCACAATGCTCTTCCTAACATTTAGGTGGTATCTTTTTACCATTTGAATCCACAGAATGGGTCCTGACCTCTGGAACAGGAGAGAACAGGCTCACTTGATCTTTCGCTCAACAGTCCTTCAGATATATGGAAATGGCTGCTGTCTCCCCTCTCAGTCTTCTTTTTTTGCAAGCAAAATACACCCAGCTGCCTCAACTGTTCCTCGCAGAGCTTGGTCTTTTGAAGACCCTCTGCCATCGCAGGCCATTTCCACATTAGACTGTTATAGAGCTATTATTCCACTTTCAACATCCTATGGAATCCTTCGAGGCCCCTCCCTAGACTGCAAACCTCAGGATTCCACAGGATGTTGAAAGTGCAATAATAGCACTATAACAATCTAGTGCAGACAGCTAATCAGTCACCCTGTGCTGTACTCTTCAAAGAGATCCTTATACTGAAACAGCTAAACTGTTTAATAAGGTCACAGCATATTTTGAGCCTGCTTTCTGCCTTTTTTCCAAATTCAAGGACAGCGTTTTATCAAAAGGTTGTTAGATGAGCCAGAATGATAGCCTAAAGAGAGCTGCTCTAATTAACCTAGCAAAGAGGATTCAGGCTGTCAAAAGCTGAGACAACTGACAGCAGAATATTTGCATTTTAAGCCCTGGTTTGCATGTCCGCACCGTCACCATCACCTTGAAGCCAAACAAAATTATTCACTTAAGAGTTGCAGCCAGCCTAGGCCCATTTTCAGCCAGATTCTGTGTAAAGTCAGATCTCTTGATGTTATTTTAACACAGCTGGTGTGTAAATACTGGTTTCATGCTGGAGCTGACAGCACCCATTTGGCTAATTAATGAGTCACAGGCTGGCAGATGTGTCATATAGAGAACTATGCCTCCTGCTGGCTGATCTCATGGCAGCTGTTTGTCCTGGATTCCCCTGGTTATAAATCCCTTCCTCCGCATTTTTTTTTTTTTTTATGTACCACAACCTGGTTCTGAAAAGATCTTTTGAATGACAGTACCCATAATCCTTGATCATTTGTCATACTTACTGTATTCCAAACATTAACAACTCTCGGCTGGTCCCAAAATGAACTAGTGAGTCATAGGCCCTTTTCACACAGCATCTGCCATGCAAAAGGGCCCCCTGAGTGTCGCCCAAATGTGAGGAGTGGTCCACACGATGCACTCACAATTGCATGACACTCCAGCGGCTGGCAGGCGCTGAATGTGCACTTTTTATTTTCGGCTGTGAGCCGAAAATGGTGCGCGATCACGCATCGCTCCAGGGCCCCACACATGTTTGCCGTGTGCGCAGAGCTCCAGACCCACGGCGCTTGCGCTTCCTGCCCCAGCACAGTCCCAGGCTGCACTGCGGAAGGAAGAGGTGGGGCTCTCGCGCAAGCAGGCAGCAGCTGTGGAGCTGAAGGAACCAGGACACAAGAGCCACTCGCTAGAGGCTTCTCACGCAATTCCTGCACCCCAGCTCCACAAAAAAGTGCGTTGCAGAAAGGGCCATAGTCATAGAGTCATAGAATCCAGTCCAACCCCTTCTGCCATGCAGGAACACACATCCAAGCATTCCCAACAGATGGTCATCCAGCCTCTGCTTAAAAACCTCCAAAGAAGGAGACTCCACCACGCTCCATTGAGGCAGCAGATTCCACTGCCGGACAGCTCTGACCGTCAGGAATTTCTTCCTGAGGTTTACATGGAATCTCTTTTCCTGCAGTTTGAATCCATTGCTCCTTGTCCTAGTCTCTGGAGCAGTGGAAAACAAGCCCGTTCCTTCCTCGACATGACATCCCTTCAAATATTTAAACATGGCTTTCATGTTCCCTTTTAATCTCTTCTGCAAACAAAGCATTCCCAGCTCTCTAACTCATTCCTCATAGCTTCCAGATTTCACCACAATTTTGACTAACCCACCAACTGAATTTTGTATGTATAAATACCCACACCCATTCCCAAAAATGGCTACATTAATCAAATTCCATTGCTCTCAGGGTCTCGTTTTTCCCCCTATCCTCACTTTATCACACACTGTTTCTGTACCTGTTAGTGACTGTCAAGCAAAAAAGAAAGTCTGCAGAAAACATTTGTATGTATTTGTGAACATTTCTCTTAATACTACAAATTGTAGTCCTAGTAATTTTTTAACACAGCTTTGCCTAACATACATATTTTTAAAAGAAATGGCTTTTGTGGGAGAGGTTTTCATGGAGGGCTGCCAGGCTGAACACATGACAGAACCCCTGCGTCATTAATAGTTAGCAGATTCTAGAGCCAGTGTAATGTAGTGGTTTGAATTCCGGACACCAGGAAATTAGAGTTCAAATCCCTGTGTGGTCATGGAAACCCACTTTGGGTTTCCACGGCCTTTGGGCAAGTCCCACTCTCAGCCTCTGAGGAAAGCAAGGGCAAACCTTTTCTGAACAAATTTTGCCAAGAAAACACTGCGTGACCTTGGGGCAGTCAGATCCTTTCAGGCTCGGAAGAAGGCAAGGGCAAACCCTAGCTAACCATAATCTGACCCCCACAAAACCAGGATAGGTTTGCCTTAGGGCTACCATAAGTCGGAAATGACCTGAAAGCATACAACAGCAACAGATTCTGAAGCTGGAAAACACAACATAGGGCAGTTCAGCACTAGGTTGTTATAGTGCTATTATTCCACTTTCAACATCCTATGGAATCCTGGGGTTTTGTTATCCTAATTGCTGGGGTCCCGTGGGGGACACCTCAATGTGCTCCAAATACTGGGGAATGGGAATTAGCCAGAGCACAAACTGTAGCACTACGAGAGGCAGGGTAACCTAGCAAGATCTTTAAACCCAATTTTTACGGGGTCAGGCCAAGCCAAAAACCAAGCAAAATTGTCTAATAAAATGATTTTATTGAGGGGAATTCACTCATGCATGCACACAAGGTACACACAGTCACACATTCACACAAGAGCTAGCTGAAAGAGAAAGGGAGGAAAAATTATAGAGAGGCTGAAGGGTTTGGGGGGATTTATAATTACCAGTCCAGAAGAGTAGTGAAGAGCAGAAATGTATTTTGGCTTAGGTAAGACTTAAGGACAGTTCTCATTCAGGAGCCAGATGGACAGAGTGACGGGTAAATCTTCAAGAGACTGCACTGGGCATCCTCAAATCAGGGGTATTTGTACCCCGAAAATGGCTTGTGGCACTGAAGGTTCCAGATGCAAGACAAAGGGAACCTGTTGTGGATAATGGGTCTTTCGCCTGTTGATGGGCTTAGTTCTTTGATCGACAAAGACATGATGGGTGTTGTATGGCTGTCTATTGTGGGTGCTGTGAGGAAAGAGGAAAGAATCCAGGTGTACAAAGGATGGATATCTGTCAATGAGTGTCCTGGTGGGCTCTTCACAGTTGGGTTCACTGGAAAATTCCAGCTTCTATTCAAGCCTATTATCCACAGAAATGATGTGTATTTGCCTGACAAATGACTCAGTCTTACCTGGAGGAATTTTGGAGTTGACCTATGCTTCTCACATTTACAGTCAAATTCTTTCCCTCACTCGGTTTGACCTCTCTGTCACCTCTCAGGCTTGGATTTGATATCAGAGCCAATAAAATGTGTTGCCAATTACATATGATGCCAATTAGGTATGGTGCCCAGCCAAACCATACTGATATTGGGGACCCCCAAAGCAGGGCCTTACAGTTTGCAGTTTAAACTAGACTGCAAACCCCAGGATTGCATAGGTAGTTGAAAGCAGAATAATAGCTGTGTAATAGTCTAGCGCAGAAATGGTCATAAAGTTCTACCAAACAAAACTACGCCGCATCGCCTTCCCCACCCCACCAAACCAACATTTCTGCTACTGCATCCCTCCCAACACAGACATTTATAGGCTGGTAAATAGTGGCAGGTGGCAGATGAGCATCCAGCTGTGTTCTTATACCTGAACACATATCACTAATATCATCCTTTAGTGCTACATGTCCAGCTCTGTGAACACAGCTGGACACTTCTGTGCCACCACCACCGCTGCCACCTCTCACTCCATTGGCCTATAAATACCCACATTTTGGAGGATGCAGCAGCTAAAATGTGGTTTTGTAGGGTGAAGGGAGGAGATGTAGCATAGTTCTGCCTTGTGGGACTTTATGCTACTGCTTCCATGATCTGTCATCTTTTAAAGATATATGATATTGAATCAGCCAACCCTATTATGCGTGTGCATTCTCGTAATATATGCATTTTGGGAGACAAATCTTCTTTGGAGAACTGTGTTGCAAAATTCTCACTGTTGCAAATACCAAGGGATAATTGTGTTCCAGTTCACAAATTCATTGAGAAAATGGGAACTTGACACATTTTTATTTAAAACATAATGTGAATAAAACAATTCATTATAATTGTGGAATCACAGAGCTGGAGAGGACTACAAGGGCCAACTAATACAACTCCTACAATGGCAGGTGGTTGTACCAGATGGCCCTTGCGGTGTCTTCCAAACTTTATGATTCTATGATTTCCATGCCATGCAAGAATACATAATTAAAACATACCCAGAAAACAGTGATCCGTCCCCTTTTAAGGACCTCCAAAGAGGTGCATATACGCACCAATATTTCAACAATTGCGTAAACCTCAGCTTTTGCATCTTCTGTGTTTCACATACCAAAGGGAGATCCCACTGTGTCACAATTACACCTTGAGATGCAATATTTCATTTTAATATAATTTGTTCTTTTCACGAGAACTTTAATCAGAGTAATAATAATTCTGATGAGTAACATTGACCGGATGGTACTATATTTAGACAGGAAAAATTAGACAGACCAATAAAGGACAGGCGACATCTGGCTTGACAGCAGTGTGTGTAAAAAGAAACTAAGGATATTAGTAGATTACAAATTAAACATGAGTCAATAGCATGATAAAACAGCAAAAAAACCCAAAGCAGTTCTACCAGTCATCAACAGGAGTACACTGGGAAAATCATAGACTCACTCCATTTTGCTTTGGTCAGTCTTCACATGGAACATTGTGTCCAGTTTCGGACACAATAGTTTAAGAAGTAACAAGGTGGAATGTGTTCAGAGGATAGCAATCAAAATAGGAAAGGATTTAGAAACCAAAACAGTTAAGGGAGTTGGCTGTTGTTAACGCAGAAGGAGAAGAGTGAGAGGTGGTACACTGAGAGGCCATGTTCATTTATCTGAGCGACCACCAAGATGGAACGTGTCCGGAGGAGAGCAACCAAAATGGTGAAGGGTCTGGAAGCCATGCCCTACGAGGAACAGTTTAGGGAGCTGGGGATGTTTAGTCTGCAGAAGAGTAGGTTAAAAGGGGACATGATAGCCATGTTTAAATATTTGAAGGGATGTCATGTTGAGGAGGGAGCAGGCTTGTTTTCCGCTGCTCCAGAGACTAGGACAAGGAGCAATGGATTCAAGCTGCAGGAAAAGAGATTCCACTTGAACCTCAGGAAGAGTTTCTGATGGTCAGAGCTGTCCGGCAATGGAATATGCTGCCTCGGTGGAGTGTGGTGGAGTCTCCTTCTTTGGAGGTTTTTAAACAGAGGCTGGATGGCCATCTGTTGGGAGTGCTCTGATGGTGTTCCTGCATGGCAGAAGGGGGTTGGATTGTATGGCCCCTGGGGTATCTTTCAACTCTATGATTCTCTGATTTTCTGATTTTTTGAATGAACTTCTTTTTTGCTGCTCCAGAAAGTTGGACTGAACAAATGGATTAAAATTTCAATAACAAAGATATCAACCAAACATTAAGAATGTTCTGACAGTAATAGGTGTTCCACCAGTGGAATATTCCACTTCAGAAGGTGGTGAACTCACTTTCACTGAAAGTTTTCAATAGAGGTTAATTGGACATTTGTACAGGTTGCTTTAGCTGTAGATTTCTGCATTGGCAGAGCATTGGACAAGACATCTCTTGAAGTCCCTTTTAAACTGTATACTCCCTTTAACTGTATAGTTCTATATCAGTCACCTTGATTCATCTCTACCCATGGGGCTAATATTAATCCCAAACAGAACAGATTTATCAAAATACATGGGACCTTTATTAATGCAGCCTAATATGTCATATTCATTTGATGGGCCTACTGTAGTTGAAACTGACACTGGATTAAGCCTAGGGTGAAATCCTGATGGACTTCATCAGCATTGAATCTCAATATTGCCCCCTATATGTTTACTAAATTCCTACTGAGAGTATTTCCATATAGCACATTTCCATGCAGCCCTCCAGACGTTATACAACTGCACATCCCAGCAGCCCTAGCTAGCACAGCCAGTAGTGAAGGATGCTGGAAGCTTCTATCCAACATCTGGAAGACCGTACAAAGCCACTCCAGTCCTCAAAATAAAAATAATTTTCAGTTTTTTATATAACAGGTTTATATAATTAAGGGGGCACGGCAAGTAGACTCTAATAGCAACATCAGGAACTAACTAGATAAAATCCGTAGAGTTATCAGTTCAGGGGAGAATTTTCTAATGAAAGCAGCGATTTATATTTGTTTTTAGCTAACGTGATTGACTTGAACTGGAATTTCAGCATGAACTTACCTCCAGGACTATTTTATTGATAAAGCTGTGAATTAATCAAATGAGAGAGAACCTAAAAAGTTAACAAATTTTACATTTCCTGCCTAGTTCTCTAACAAAAGCCTAGTTCTCTTGGGTTTTTGCAAATTGACCCCTTGCTTTTTCTTTGTCCCTCAGGGTGAGAGACTTACAACTACAAAATCCAAACCATTTATTTCAGTTTGCAATTAGGGTACAATGATTGAGTTAATACAAAGGTTAAAAACTTTCAAACCAACAAGTAGCAAGGTTGGTTTGGAAGGGGGTGGTATTTTTTCATATGCAGATAATCCTCCCAAGTTCTACACTGGGCATCACACAGAGACAGCTTCGCCTGTCCAAGGAAACCAAATTTCAAACCAGTCAACTCAGGGACTTTTGCTGAAATCCACATAGGAATCAGTAACCCAAAGAAGGATGAGGGTGATGAGATGAGGAAGGAGGTAGAAAGGGAAAACGAGAGAAGGGTTTTTGCTGGGGTAAGGGAGAATATTTTTTTAAAAAGCAGTTGTTTCCTTCTCTTTGTTGTCATATGCTCCCAGGCAACCTTACAAATGGGAGACCTCCACGAGCCCTTCTCAAATCTTGCAGACTCAGGCCCATCGCTTCCTGGAGTGAATCAATCCAGCTGTAAGGCAGTCCTCCTCTTTCCTATTCTAGTAACAGTTTACCATTTTTTCCAATGAATAATATTATCTGATGATACTTCCAAAGTATAATAGCCTCAGTTTAATCATTTTGATTTACAGTGAAATTTCGGTATTTATTCTTAGACCCATTTATTCTCTTTTGGCAGTAGATGGTATCCAGTGATGTAGACTCAAATTAACTGACTCAGATTCAAGTTGGACTTAAGTTGCTTCAGTGACTTGACTTGGGCTCAACTCGGCAATAAATGATACACTGACTCAACTCGGCTCAAGACTTGTATATTTTTAGTCACGGACTTGCTGCTCTTGGTTCAGTAACATAACACATTCATCCAGAAATCTTAAAACTTTGAATAACATTCATCCAGAAATCTTACAACTTTGAAAAGTTTTAGAAAGCTCCTCCTATACACATCGGGGGACAATGTGTATAGGAGGAGCTTTCTAAAACTTTTCCTAGCAGCAGAAGGCAAGAGTTGCCCCCCGAGCGCAGTGAAGGATCCTTCCTTCTAAAGCAGTGGTTCTCAACCTGTGGGTCCCCAGATGTTTGTGGACTTCAGCTCCCAGAAGCCCCAGCCACTATGGTCAATGCTCAGGGCTTCTGGGAGCTGAAGTCCACAAACATCTGGGGACCCACAGGTTGAGAACCACTGTTCTAAAGCTTTTGAAGCTTCGTAACGGAGAGCAAGAGAATCCTATTCCACACTTGAGAGACTGGCTCCCAGGCCTGAGACTTGACTTGAAAGTATCTTGCAAGGACTTGAGACTCAACTTGAGATCTGAAGGTAGAGACTTGACTTGAGACTTGGAGTAAAAGACGTAAATACATCACAGATGATATCTATAGCATTCTCTGATAGCAATATTTTAAATGAGATTTTTTTTTTCCCTGTTAGCATTCTTCACAATTTGAGCTTTCACATCAATAGACAGAAATCAGAAATACTATGGCATCAGTGATCCTGATTCTGGTGCTCAAGTATATGTCTTTATCCTTGAGGATTTTATCTAGTTCCTCTATAGCTGCTTTCCAGACCTTAGTCTTCTTCTGATATCTTGACTACAGTCTTCATTTTAATTAACTGCTGAGACAAGGTATAGAAAATCTTTTAACACTAAAACATTGTTCAGTGCCATCTGTTGGGAATGCTTTGACGGTGTATTCCTGTGTGGCAGGGAGCTGGACTCAGGCCATTTCCACACTAGAGTGTTATAGCACTTTGATTCCACTTTCAACATCCTCTGGAATCCTGGGGCTTGCCGGCTGGCCCCTCCCGAAACTGCAAACCCCAGGATTCCAGAGGATGTTGAAAGTGGAATCAAAGTGCTATAACAATCTAGTGCGGAAATGGCCTCAGTTGCCCTTGTGGTCTCTTCCACCTCTATGATTCTGTGAATTTCAATGTCTTCATCGCCTACTTTAACGTTATGCAAACCTTACATAGTAATTATTTTGCTTTCTTAATAATCAGTTGTAACCCCGCTTTTGCACTTTCTTAACTTTCTCAGCAGTCACTCCCAAACTTTTGCTATTTTCTGCAAATAATATGGTGTCAACTGAGTATCTTAAATTACTGAGGTTTGTTCCTTCATTTTTCACACCGCCTTCCTCTGAATCTATTCCTGTTTTCTGTATGATATGTTCTGCATATAAATTAAACAGATAGGGTTATAAAATGCAGCCTTCTCTGACCTCCTTGCCATGTGAAAAACATTTTGTTTCTCCATAATTTGATAATTTGTCCTGGAGTGCCATCTTATCTGGAGGATAGGTTACACATCATGGCAGCCAAGGTTGTGGAAATCCCATTTCTTTTAAAGCAGTGCATTGTTTCTCATGCTCTACACAGTCAAAGGCTTTGCTGTAATCTTTAAAGTGTGGACTGATCTTCTTTTGAAATTCGTTTTTGTGTTCCATTAGCTAACACACATCTCCAGTATGATTTCTACTGCCTCTTCCTTTTCTGAACCCAGCTTGGCCACCTGGCATTTATCGCTCCATTTATGGTGGAAGTTTTTTCTTGTAAAATCTTGAGCCTCATTTTTCTTACATGGGAGATTAGGGTACCGTTCTACTTGTTACTGTAGTCCAGTGGTTCTCAACCTGTGGGTCCCCAGATGTTTTTGGACTTCAGCTCCCAGAAGCCCTGAGCATTGACCATAGTGGCTGGGGCTTCTGGGAGCTGAAGTCCACAAACATCTGGGGACCCACAGGTTGAGAACCACTGCGGTAGTCCCTGATGACTCCTTTCTTAGGGATTGTAATGTATATTGCATGTTTCCAGTCTGTGGGTCATTATTTTTTTTATATATTTATTTGCAGATTTTTATTAGAATCTGAAAGGATTCTGTCTCCATAGCTGGATATAGATCTACTGATATGCTATCTGTTTTGTTAATTCATTTTTCCCAAGTGCTTTGCAAGCAGCTTTTTCTTTCACAGCTTTCAAAAATTCCAAGTTCTTAATCAAAAGATTTTATTTTGAAGAATCAGTCATTGTCTAATCAGTTTTGTATATTTCTTAAGTATATTGCTTCCACTCTCTTTATATTTTGCTCTGATCTCCTGGTGAGCTTTCAGCATCCCTACTCTGTGTTCAAATTTCCTATTCATTTCTCAGAACTTTTGGAAGAGGTGTCTTGTTCTACCTTTTTGTTGTCTTCCTCTATTTTTTTTGCACTGATTAGTATAATAACTGTCTCTATCTCTTCTCTCCAAAACTCAAAACAGAGACATGCAGTGGCCAGAGTAAAATCATGGATGGTATTTTTCACCTTCGTCTAATGTGGGCATTAAATTTAACATATCAATTGGAAAAAAACTTAACTGTTAAACTCTACCCTCCTAACTGTATATGAGCTGAATTTTTAGCTTATTAACAATTAACTGAACATATTAAACCTTTCCCACTAACTTTAACCCTTTAATATATTAACTCTTTACACAGCTCATATCTGTCTAAAATAATCCTAGGCATGTTGGAAAATGTATCTTTTACTTGGAGTGCTTGTTTACAGTTGCATCCTCACTTACATTTTATATCTAATATATAAAAGTCAAAGTTTGTTTGTCTGTGTCAGGTGAAGACCTCATATGATTGCTGCCTAAGAAGATTCTATGGAATCCTGGGGATTGCAGTTCATAGAGGGGCCTTTAGAATTCTCAGCCAGAGAGCTCGGGTCGGTTGCTATGGAGATGAGGCCTAGCAGCAAGGAGGAGGGCAGTTTATTTCCCTCAGAAACCCAACCTCTCTGTATGTTAATAACTCTGGATACAGATTAGATTTGGGAATATGAGGGAAAGTTACAGGTACTGGACAAGACAGTTTGGGGAACTGCAGGCACAGGATCTCAAATCTTTCTAACAAGTATTACCTATAGAATCATAGAATCATAGAAATGTAGAGTTGGAAGAGACCCCAGGGGCCATCCAGTCCAACCCCCTGCCATGCAGGAACACCCTCAAAGCCCTCTCGACAGATGGCCATCCAGTCTCTGCTTAAAAACCTCCAAGGAAGGAGACTCCACTACACTCCGAGGCAGTAGATTCCACTGCCGGACAGCCCTGACTGTCAGGAAGTTCTTCCTGAGGTTCAGGTGGAATCTCCTTTCCTGCAGCTTGAATCCATTGCTCCTTGTCCTGGTCTCTGGAGCAGCAGTAAACAAGCCCTCTCCCTCCTCTACATGGCATCCCTTCAAATATTTAAACATGGTTATCATGTCCCCCCTCTTAACCTTCTCTTCTGCAGACTAAACATACCCAGCTCTCTAAGTCTATGCTCATAGGGCATGGCTTCCAGGCCCCTCACCATTTTGGTCGCCCTCCTCTGGACTTGCTCCAGCTTGACCAGGTCCTTCTTGAATTGGGGTGCCCAGAACTGGACACAGTATTCAAGATGAGGTCTAACCAAAGCAGAATAGAGTGGTACCAGTACTTCCCTCAATCTAGACACCATACTCCTGTTGATGCAGCCGAGAATTGCATTGGCTTTCTTGGCTGCCGCATCACACTGTTGACTCATGTTCAGCTTGTGGACTATGAAGACTCCTAGATCCCTTTCACACGTACTGCTATCCAGCCACGTGTCCCCCATCCTATATTTCTGTATTCCATTTTTTCTACCTAAGCGTAGGACCTTACACTTCTCTCTGTTGAAATTCATTTTGTTAGCCTTGGCCCAGCTCTCCAATCTGTCCAGGTCCTTTTGAATTTTGATCCTGTCCTCTAGCGTATTAGCAACCCCTCCCAATTTGGTGTCATCTGCAAATTTGATGAGCATGCCCTCTATTCCTTCATCCAAGTCGTTGATAAAAATATTGAACAGCACTGGGCCCAGGACAGAACCCTGTGGCACCCCGCTAGTCACTTCTCTCCAGGATGAGAAGCAGCCATTCGTGATCACTCTTTGGGTTCGGTCAGTCAACCAAATCCAACTAACAGTAGCCCTGTCCAACCCGCATTTTACTAGCTTCTTTGCAAGGATGTCATGGGGAACTTTGTCAAAGGCCTTACTGAAATCAAGGTATGCTACATCCACAGCATTCCCTTCATCTATCAAGCTAGTAACTCTATCATAAGAAGAGATAAGATTAGTCTGGCATGACCTATTTTTGAGAAATCCATGTTGACTTCTCGTGATTACTGCCTTGCTTTCTAAGTGATTAGAAACCGACTGCTTAATGATCTGCTCCAGGATCTTTCTGGGTACTGATGCCAGGCCTATGAGAAAATAAAATCCCGGGCAACGCCAGGTGTGTGTGTGTGTGTGTGTGTGTGTATGCTAGTGCAAAAATAAAAGTTTATCATTTTTATTTTCATTCTACTTTCTGGTTACATTAAAATAAGACATCTTTTGGGAAAATGCCTCTTAAAGGACATGGCCTGAGGCTGCAATATGTCTTATTCCAGTCTGCAGAGTACAAGGAGGAGGAGAAAAATTCCACTCTATGATCTTTCCTTCAAGAGAAAAGATCTGGCCGTCTCTATATAAGGGATGGCAGATATCAGCTGGCAAAGTATCCTTGCTAGAGAAGGACGGCAATGTCAGACTGATGTTCAATAACAGTGGGGAGAGTTTTGGTGCATAAACAAGAGCTGTGATGGAGGAACTGAACGAACATGAGAGGCTCGGTGCAAGCTAGGAAATTCTTTATACTTAGAAAGCACATTTTATCTCTACACAGCTAGTATTGAAATGATGCTGAGGAAGGAGAGAATCATTCTCTCCTTTGCAACCTTGTGCCATAAAAGATTGATTGCACCATTAATACTTCCATTCTGCAGCCAGACCAGTTCATCTATTTATGAGGATGATACGCACAGAGATGAGAAAGGTTGTGCATATCCCAGTAGGTGGGATCGGCACAGACAACCGGAGTAGAGAAAATGGAACCTATGTGCTTTTCGTCTTATTGTCTGGTCTCCACGGGGAGGAAGCTAACATCCACAACAGACTGTTTCTCATCCTCTCCCCACTCCCCGTTTTCAGGTTACTTCTAAAGGGAGTCCATCTGGCAACCTCCTGAACACAGAAAGCAGTCAACAGTAATTATTTCAAATGTTTAAAATGTCAAATTGCCAAGAGAAGAAAAGAGGGGGATACATTATTGAAAGTTTCCACAGACACCCACACCAGACGCTAAAACAGCAGTCTCTCATTTGAATTACTATCCCTTATTAATCCTTAAGGATCATAGAATCATAAAGCTGCAGGAGTTCTTGGGGGTTACCTACTGTATTTGCCGGAGTATTAGAGGCACCGGCATATAAGACACAGCCTATTTTCAGATAGTATTCTTTGGGGGGGGGGAATTAGTACCCTGTCCCCCATTCCTGTCCTTTCTGCCTCAGTGGGGAGACCTCTGAAGATATGATTGGGATAGAACCTGCCTGGAATTCTGAAAAGACACTCCAGGCAGGGGAGAGGATCCAAGCTACAGTTGTGCTGAAACATGGGGGCGGGGGGAGTGATTCGCCCCAGGTGGCAATGTTTCTGGGGCATCCTGGCCCACAGCCACACACCCAAAGCGCCCCTGGCCATGCCCCAAGCACCCTGGCCATGCCCCCAGGCACTGCAGCCATGCCCCCCCGCACAGTGGCCATGTCCCTGCACCGTAGCCCTGTCCCCACTCCGCACACTCCAAGCTCTGCCACTGCCAGGCTAAATGGATCAATGGTCTCAAATCAGCAGACAGACAACTTTCTTCCCAGGAAATTCTTCACGAACCCTCCAATGGAAGAAGAAATGCTATCTTCTGTGCAGAAAATATTGGTTGTTACACGGAAGCTACTTTAGCTCAGTACTTTGTGCTAAATTTGCACTTTCTGGCACAGTAAACAGCATCTTCTCCACAGAAAATGGTGAGCAAGCACAGGCGGGAGAGACAGTGGGAGACCTCTCCACCGAAAGAACTGCAAGGGTGGGGGGTGGGTGAAAGGAGCTCCTTTCTCCCCTGTTCCTGTTGTTTCTGCCTGGATGGGGAGACCTCCTCACCGAGGCAAAAAGGAGCGGAAAGGTGCCTTTCTTTTCCTTTTTGCCTCAGCAGGCAGGAGTTACCCATATTTGCCAGTGTATAAGATGCACCCCATTTTCAGAAGGCATTTTTGGGGGGAAAGCGCATCTTATGTGCCGGCAAATATGGTAATTGAGGCCCTGAGCAGTGCAGGAAATCCAGAGCTAGAGCATCCCCAGCTCCTGCTTGAAGATCTCCAGGATGGCCCAACACCATTACAGGTCTGGTTTGATTACTGATTACTGGTTTGATTCATGTTATCAATATGTTTTTCTTCACGTCGCACCTATCTACACAGTTCACACCACACCAGTGGCATGAATCCTCAGGCTGTGGGGGTGGCTCTCTTTCAAGCCCCACACTGACTTTCTGGGCTTCCCCAGAGGCCCATATCCCCTCCTCAAGGACAGCATTATTAGATGGCTTCCTGACTTTTGCATAGTCTTTCCCTCAGCCTGTTCTCAAAGCTAGAATATATCTCTCCAGGTTTAGCAGTGGGTAGTGCTGTGGACCCCCCTCCCCCGGGGTTATCTTGGGCACCTCACACCCTCTCAGTCCCAGAAAACCCCATGGCAGGATCACTTTAGGGATGCCATGAGTCAAAAATGACTTGAAGGCACACAATAACAAGGGCTGTGGCAAAACCTGAAGTGAGCCAGCATGATGTAGTGGCCTGAGCGTTGGACTATGACTCTGGAGACCAGGGTTTGAATCCCTGCTCAGCCCTGGAAACCCATTGGGTGACCTTGGGCAAATCACAATCTCTCAGCCTCAGAGGTAGGCAATGGCAAACTCCCTCTGAACAAATCTTGCCAAGAAAACCCTGTGACCACAAGTCAGAAACAACTTGAAGGCATACATACAGCAGAGCCAATTATTACAGGACTTATTTTCCAGTATCCTCCCCTAACTCTAGAAGCCTGAATTACTAGGTCTTATTACTAGAAATGGTACATGAAGAATCTTCTCCTGTCCCTTTATTATTAACTAGTGTATATACCTGGCATTACCCAGGATTTTATTTTCTCATAAGTAATACCTGTTGGAAAGATTTGAGATCCTGTGTCTCTAATTCCCCAAACTGTCTTGTCCAATACCTATAACTTTTCCCCATATTCCCCAATCCAATCTGTATTCAGAGTTATTAAAATACAGAGGTTGGGTTCTTGAGGGAATACACTGTCTTCCTCCTTGCTGCTAGGCCTTACTGTCTGTCTTTTACTGATGGACAGGAGCCCGTGTGCGCATCAGCAAATCTCCCAAGGAAACAAACTCCTGTTTGGTCATGCGCGCAATGGTGCTGCAGTAGCTTTTTCTAGGGTTTCATCAGTCATGACATCACGACTGATGATATCATATCATCATATATCATATGATATCATATCAACTGGCTGGTCACTCCGTAGACAGGAGGTTTGACTAGGCAGTCTGGGTACTCTCCAACATTTAACAGATGTAAACCAGGGACACATGTGACCAGGCAATATGAGAGTGAGGTAAAGATGGCAAAAGTTATTAATGAAGAACCTTGCTATAAATGTTGATATGATATCATGACTGATGAAACCCTAGAAAAAGCTACTGCAGCACCATTGCACACATGACCAAACAGGAGTTCATTTCCTTGGGAGATTTGCTGATGTGCACACGGGCTCCTGTCCATCAGTAAAAGACAGACAGTAAAAGACTCACATGCGTGTAAACATCACCTCTTTTTTGCTGGGTTCTGTCGTGGAAGACATGTGTCGTATAAATGCGGGAAGATACAAATAAAAAATTAAGGAATAAGTTAAAACCTGGTAGGCCAATATCCCAATTATCTTTAGGGAATGTGGCACTAGAAATTTGCTAATATGTGCACATTTGCATTGGAGGTGTTATCCTTCCTATTCCAGACATAAATTTTGAAGCGCTGAGTGAAAGTGGATTCGCCTTGACCACAATTTGTAACACAAGCACAAAAATGTACATACATGAACACTGATGCTCCATGCAGTGTGGAACCTGCCCCAAGGATCAGATTGTTAGAGTCAGCAAACTTAGCATTCCTCTACTCAGGAGTTATCATTTGCATGTCGCTCTAAAAGTTTAGGCACAGCATGTATTCATATTATTTCCTGTTTGTTGGTCTCAGCCTCACCCTCTCTTCTTCTGTATTAGTTAGGCTACATAGCATTAGTCTGAGTTTGCTCATCCCTTCCCTCTCTTCCTTTTCCATGTTTGAAGAGCCACTGAGCATCTCACTACAAAACGTTATAAATATGTCCATAGTTATAAGAAAATCTACTTCGTATGTTTTTGCAAAGAAGATTAAGCCTGCTTTATTTCTTCATCATGACCATGTGAGGTGTGATGGTGTGAGATTGATCATTGTTTGCAAGTACTGATTACCCTACTTCCAAGGCTATTTCCGCACTAGACTGTTCCAGTGCTATTATTCCACTTTCAACATCCTGTGGAATTCTGGGGTTTGTAGTTTACTGAGGCCAAAGAGCTCTCTAGGTGAGGATTCTAAAGGCCTCTCTCTAAACTGCAAAGCCCAGGATTCCATAGGATGCTGAAAGTGGAATAATAGCACTAGAACAGTGTAGTGTGGACACAGCCCAAGATACATTGCTCTCTCACACATTCTCACCAAAACATATAGATAATGATTCTTGTTAGGAAAACAGGAGTATTTGAGGTATTCATATATATATCACCCATTTTCATCTATGAAGCATTCTGACATCCTACCTACTATCATACTTTTTGTCAAGCAGGACATCTCTTAATAAACTCTGTCTCTCAATTCCCAATGCAAGCATTGGTTTTTCACAGTTTTCTCTCAGCCACATCAAGATATAAGATGTTGATGAACATCTTCCAAGGTAATCTTAGCAACCGATACTGGAAGGTTGTAAACCAATCTCAAGTGAAAGACAGATTTTACAAGCTCTGACATCCTTCTGTGTCTCACACTGACATCTGAGCCAGAAGAAAATTTCCACGTGATCAACTTCTCTGTCAGTCCCCTCTCTGTGTGCAAAGGCATGGTCAAAGTGGCCACAGGTGGTCTTCAGACTGTTTTGGTGGCCCTCAAAATGGTAGCCAGACTCCCCAGTCTATGTTTTTTCTGATCAAAAGAGAAAGAGAGGGTGAAGAACTACTCCTGGAAGCCTCAAAAAGTGGCAATTCGTCTTTTAAATAAGCTGCAACCCCGTCTTACACTGCTTAACTAAAAAAGAAACAAACAAAAAATCCTGTTTTTCAAAACCAGAAATGGACTACTGGGGACTGAGAAAATCAGCCTCTGGACTTTCTGCAGTTGCCATTCTCCCTTAGGTTTAAAGGGTGAGCAATTTGGGGGATCCAAGGCCAACTCCTCCATGCCAGGGAAGGACCTGCTAAAGTATGAACTCTGCCACAAAATCTGAAGACCAAACGATCCAGAGGAAATATAACTTTTTCAAAAGAGATGTAGCTTTGCCAGTGTACCCAGGACCATTCTTTCCTCATTTCACATACTCCACTGAGCCAAGTCCATCAGTCTGAACAGAAAGAGGAGAATGTTTGGGGGGCTGTAGAAAGAGCGGCTTTATTTTTCATGTCTTAGATCAGTTTGCTAAAAAAAACCAAAGTATTTCTAATGAGCAAAGAGGTTTCACAGGTAGTTCTATTTGATTCCAAGTCAAAGCAAGTGGGCAACCTAATCGGGACTTGGAGGAGGGAGGGGAATCCTTATTGTTTCTTCCCAGTAGCTCAGCTAGATACAAATTTCAAAGAGGCTTGCTCAAAACAAAAGACAGCAAAACAAAATAAAGTGTGTCTACCATATACTAGATCTACACTTGGCTCAGCAATTTTTGATGCACAGGATACAAGCTCCTTTCTGACCCCAAGCTGCAGTCATTACCCCACCCCTAGTTTTGAATTTTCCTCCATCTTCTTTATTCCAACTTTCTTGGAAACTCCAGTTTAGAATCATGGAATCATAGAGCTGGGAGAAATCACAATGGCCATCAAGTCCAACCCCATTCTGCCATGCAGGAACAAACACTCCAAGAATCTCCAGCAAATGGCCACCCAGCCTCTGTTTAAAAACCTCCAAAGAATGTGACTCTACACATCCCGAGGCAGCATATTCCACTGTCCAATGGCTTACCATCAGGAAGTTCTTCCTGATGTTTAGACTAAATTGCTTTTCCTGTAGTTTGTATCCATTGCTCTGTGTCCTAGTTTCTGGAGCAACAGAAAACAAGCTTGCTCCATCTTCAATTATTTCTGATATTTTCTGTGGTGTGATCACTCAACCTGAAGTCAATTCAGCTTGGGGGGAACTACTTGCACCATTTGTAAGCTGCCTATGTTCCATTCCTTCATTTGCTGCACCCACTCCCCAAGTGCCCCCTTACGGTTCAAAATGGTGACATGGCACTAGAGACCCCTCCCCTCCAACCCTGATTTCAGCACCCAGAAGCAGCTGTTACATTGCCATTCAGCAGACTAAAAGTAAGGACGCATTAAGCTTAACCCGAGGGGGTACATTCAGGGCTGCTAACATGATACCATCAACATTTCTGCTCAAGACTTTTTTTTAGTGCTGAGCTGCAGGTCCAGCGATGAAATGCCAGTCTGTACCAAAACAGTGATAGGGAGGAGTGATGTTGAACAACTAAAGAGCAAATGCACAATGATAAGATTGCAGTACAATTTCTTAGTCTTGCAGACAAGATCCTGCAAACTTGGTTTAAGTCCAGAGAGGGGAGGGGGAAGAGAAACTATAATTTTCAGAAGTCTGGTGACCTTGAGATCAAATCTGTTTGTGCTTCCGATGGCTGCTGTATAGCAGGATTTTGACAAGAACAATGTTACCCTGGACTGACTCCAGAATCATTAAAAAGCGGTTAGAGATAGGCTGTGTGTGTGTGTGCATGCACTGTGTCCAGAAATGGATTTGTCCTGGAGGACTGGGACTGCTCAGGCAGTTCTGGCATTGAGAAATAGAATAATCAGCATGCGCACACATGTGCGCGCATACACACAGGAGAAGTCTGGGTTTTTCCAGATAAAATCCCCCTGAAAAATGAACTGATAGAAACCTCATTAGCTGCTGGTAGGAAAGAAAACAGTTCCCCAAAACATCCACCCATCTCTTTGCTCCTGGACCAGGCAAGTGTGGGATGTTGCAGCAAACAGCAGTGAGAAATGTCATCTGGGTGTATAAAGGAAAACAAAGGAAAACTTTTCAAAAGATGCACGTTGTGGTACCATTGTATCAAATGTGGAAACAACTCTTACTGGGGGTGGAGAGGCCTTAAGTAAGCGACTGACGCATTTATGTAATTTTAGATTTTGGCCTTCGTTAGGTGGTGATGTGCATTATCTGCACTAGGCTTAGTCTTTAAGTTTTAAAGGCATTTGAAAGGAGCTTTAAAAGCACCAAGATGCCAGACCTACTTGGGGCCTGGGGCTTAGCACTTTGGACACTGCCTTGAAAGTTCAGATTAAAATCCAGGGTAGATTCACTGTCCCACTGACTTCAGCACCACCAGAAGCCAGAACTTGAAAGGTTGGCACCCAGATGGCAGCAGGTGGACAGGGTGGCCACTTCAAAATGTGGTCACCCAGCCAGCCTTGCTGCAATGGGAGGGTGGGGACTCTCCTGCTCATTTTTCTGAGCGGAGACCTGGATGTTTGCCCCAAAGTCCTATCCTGAAGCCACCTGACCTTTGTCTAGTTGTTCTGCATCTTTGGCCACCAGCCATCATTGCGCTTCCTCTAACTTCCTCCCTTGGTGAACCAACATGTTATCTGAC